>JAIUJO010000841.1:75000-80000 GCA_023846275.1 Vanilla planifolia
TTCGACTTCTTCTTCTACTTCCTTGTCTTCTTCCTCTAACTTCTTCTACTCTTTCTTTTTCTTCTCATTGTTCTTCCTCAAGTTCTTATTCGTGTTTTTCTTGTCCTTCTTCATCATCTTCTTCTTCTTTTTCTTCTTCTTCTTCATCCTCATCTTCTTATTGTACTTCTTCTTCTTGTCTTCTTCTTTTTCTTCTTCTTGTCTTTCTTGTTATTCTTCTTCTTCTTCTTCTCTTTCATCATCTCCTTCTTCTTCTTCTTCTTCTTCCTCACCATCATCATCATCATCTTCTTCTTCTTCTTTTTAATCTTCCTCTTCTTCTTTTTAATCTTCCTCTTCTTCTTCTTCTTCTTCTTCTTCTTCCTCTTCTTCTTCTTCTTCTTCTTCTTCTGCTTGTTTTTCTTCTTCTACATGTTCTTCTTCTTCTTCTTCTTCTTCTTCCTAATCTTCATCTTCTTCTTCTTCTTCTTATTCTTCTTATTATTATTATTCTTCATCTTTTTCTGCTTGTTGTCATTTTTCTTCTACTTGTTCTTCTTCTTCTTTCTCATTCTCTTGTTCTTCTTCTTATTATTCTTCTTCTTTTTCTTCTTCTTCTTCTTCTTCTTCTTCTTGTTCTTCTTCTTCTTCTTTTACAACTACTACTAATACTACTTCATCTTCTTCCTTTTACTTCTTCTTCTTCTTCTTTTTTTTATTATTCTTCTTCTTCATCATCATCTTTCTCTTCCTTTTCTTGTTGTTCTTGTTTTTTCTTCTTCTTCTTCTTTTTCGTCTTCCTCTTCTTCTTCTTCATTTTTGTCTTATTCTACTTCTTCATCTTTTTCTACATCCGCTTCATGAACTGCTTGATCTTCTTCTTCATCTTCATCTTCTTCTTTTGCTTCTTCTTCTTCTTCCTATTATTCTTCTTCTTCTTCTTCCTCTTCTTCTTTATCAACATCATCATCATCTTCTTCTTCCGCATCATCTTCATCTTCTTCTTCTTCTTCTTCTTCTCCTTCTTCTTTTTCTTCTTCTTCTTTTTATTCTTATACTTCTTCTTCTTCTTCTTTTTCTTCTTCCTCACCATCATCTTCTTATTCTTCACCTTCTTCTTTGTCTCCTACTTTTTCTTCTTTCTCTTCTTGTTCTCCTTCTTCTTCTTCTTCTACTTCTTCTTCTCCTACTACTACTACTACGAGTACTACTACTACTACTTCCTCATCTTCTTCTTTCGCTTCTTACTTCGTCCTCCTCTTCTTCTTCTTCTTCATCTTCATCTTCTTCTTCTTGTTCTTCTTCCTCTTCTTCTAGTTCTTCCCCTTTTTCTTCCTCTTCTTTTTCTTGTTCTTATTCCTCTTCTTCTTCTTCTTCTTCTTCTCCTTCGTCAGGTTATTCTTCATCTTCATCTTCTACCTTCTCTTCTTCTTTTTCGTCTTCTTCGTCATCTTCTTCTTCTTTTCCTTCTTCTTCTTCTTTTTCTTCTTCTTCTTCGAAATCTTCTTCTGCTTTTACTTCTTCTAATTCTTCTTCTTCTTCTTCTTCTTCTTCTTCTACTTCTTCTCCTCCTTCTTCTTCGCCTTCATATTACACTCCTTATACTTCTTCGTCTTCCTCTTCTTCTTCTTCTTCTTCTTCAACTTCTTCCTCTTCTTTCACATCATTTTCTTCTTCCACTTGTTCTTGTTCTTCTTCTTCTTATTCTTCTACTTTTTCTTCTTCTTCTCCATCTTCTACTTCTTTTTCCTCTTACATCTTCTTCTTCTTCTTCTTCTTCTTCTTCTCCTTCTCCTTCTTTATCTTCTTCTGTCTTCTTCTTCATCTTCTTCTTCTTCTTCTTCTCTTACATCTTGTTCTTCTTCTTCTACTTCCACTTCTTCTTCTTCCTCTTACTTCTTCTTCTTCTTCTTCTTCTTCCTCTTTTTCTTCTTTCTCTTCTTAAACTTCTCTTACTTATTCTTCCTCTTCTCCCAATGCTTCTTCTTCTTGTTCTTCTTCTTTTTCCTCCTCCTCCTCCACCTTCATCTTCTTCTTCTTCTTCTTCTAATTCGACTTCTTCTTCTTCTTCTTCTTCTTCCTCCTCCTCCTCCTCTTCTTTTGCTTCCTCTTCTTCTTATTATTCTTCTTCTTCTTTTCTTCCTCTTCCTCTTATTCTCCTGCTGCTTCATCATCTTCTTATTCTTTTTATTCTTCTTCTTCTTCTTCTTCTTCTTCTTCTTCTTTCTCTTCTTTTTCACCTTCTACTTCTTCTCCTAATTCTTCTTCTTCTTCTTCTTCTTCTTCTTATTCTTCTTCCCCATCTTCTTCTTCTTCCTCTTACTTCTTCTTCTTCTTCTTCTTCTTCTTCTTCTTTGACTTCCTCTTCTTTGTCTTCTACTTCTTCCTCATCTTCTTCTTCTTCTTCTCCTTGTTCTTCTTATTCTTCTTATTCTTCTTGTTCTTGTTCTTCTTCTACCACTTCTTCTTCCTTTTCTTCCTCTTCTTCTTATTGTTATTGTTTTTCTTCAACATCTTCTTCTTCTTCTTCTTCCTTTTCTTCTTCTTCTTCTTCTTCTTCTTCTTCTTCTTTCCTTCTACACCTTCTTCTAATTCTTTTTCTTTTTCTTCTTCTTCTTCATCTTCTTCTTCTTCTACTTCTTCTTATTCTTCTTCTTCTTCTTCCTCATCCTCTTCTTCTTCTTCTTCTTCCTCTTCTTCTTCCTTTTATTCTTCTTATTCTTCTTCTTCTACATCTTCTTCTTCTTCATATTCTTCAAACTCTTCTTCTTCTTCTTCACCTTCTTCTTCGATTTCTTCTTCTTCTTCTTCTTCTTCTTCTACTATCTTACTTCTCCTTCTTCTTCTTCCTCTTCTTCTTCATCATCTTCATCATTATCATCTTCTCTCAATTCTTCTTAATCTCCTTCTTCTTCTTCTTCTTCTTCTTCTTTTTCTTCATCATCGTCATCTTCTTCTTCTTCTTCAACTATTACATCTTCGCGTTCTTCTTCTTCCTCTTACTTGTTCTTGTTCTTCTTCTCCATCATCTTCTTCTTCCTCCTCATTTATTTCTTCTTCTTCTCCAATTTCTTCTTCTTCCTCTGCTTGTTGTTCTTCTTCTTCTTATTCTTCTTCTTCTTGCTCTTCTCCTTGCTCTTCTTCTTCTTCTTCCTCTTAATTCTTCTACTTCTCTTTATCTTCTTGTTCTTCTTATTCTTCTTCTTATTCTTCTTCTTCTACTTCTTCTTCTACTTCTTGTTGTTGTTAATCTTCTTCAACATCTTCCGACTCCTCCTCCTCCTCCTCTTCTTCTTCTTCCTCATGATCTTCGTCTTCTTCAGGTTCTTTTTCATCATTTACTTTTTCTTCTTATTCTTCTTCTTCTTCTTCTTCTCCCTCATCTTATTCTTCTTCCTCTCCTTCTGCATCTCCATCTTATTATTATTATTATTATTATTCTTATCCTTTTTCTTCTTCTTTTTCTTCTTCTTCTACTTCTTCTTCTTCCACTTCTACTTCTTCTTCTTCTTTTTCTTCTTCTTCATCTTCTGTTACTACTTCTTCTTTCTCCTCTTACTCCTTCTTCATCTTCGTCTCTTTCTCCGCTCCTAATACTTCTTCTTGTTCTTATTGTTCTCCTTCTTCTTCCACTTCCTCTTCTTCTTCTACTACTACTTCTACCTCTTCTTCCACTTCCTTTTCCCCTTCTTCTTCTTCTTCATCTTCTTCTTTTTCTTCATCTTCTTCTTCTTCTTCTCCTTCTTCTTCTTCTTCTTCATCTTCTTCTTTTTCTTCATCTTCTTCTTCTTCTTCTCCTTCTTCTTCTTCCTTTTCATCTTCTTCACCTTCTTCTTCTTCTTCTCCTTCTTCTTCTTCTTCTTCTTCTTCTTCTTTTTCTTCTTCTTCTTCTCCTTCTCCTTCTTCTTCTTCTTCCTCTCTGTCTTCTTCTTCTCCTCCTTCTTCTTCCTCTTCTTTTTCTTCTTCTTTTTCTTCATCCACTTCTTCTTCTTCTTCTTTTTCTTTTTCCTCTTCTTCTTCAACTTCTTCTTCTTCTTCTTTTTCATTTTTGTCTTCTTCTTATTCTTCTTCTATGTCTTCTTCTTCTTCTTCTTCTTCTTTATCTTCCTCTTCTCCTTTTCCATTTACTTCTTCATCATTTTTTTCTTCTTTTTCCTCTACTTGTTTTGATTCTTCAACCTCATGTTCTTCTTCTTCTTTTTCTTCTTCATAATCGTCAACTTCTTCTTCTTCTTCTTCATAATCGTCTTCATCTTCTTGTTCTCATGTTCTTCGTCTACTTCTTCTTCTTCTTCTCTTCTTTTTATTTTTTTTCTAATTCTTATTCTACTTCTTCTTCTTCTTCACCTCCTTGTTTTCCTAATTACACTTCTTGTTCTTGTTCTTGTTCTTCTTCTTCTACTACTACTTCTTCTTTCTCATTTTTCTTTCATCCATTTATAGCTGCTTTTTCTTCTTCTTCTTCTTCTTCTATTTTGTTTTCTTCTTCTACTACTTCTTCATCTTAATTATTCTTCTTCTTCTTCTTCCATCGCCTCCTCCTCCTCCTCTACTTCTTCTTTTTATTATTATTCTCTTTCTCCTTCTTCTTCTTCTTCTCCTTCCTCTACTTCTTCTTCTTCTTCACCTTCTTCATCTAATCTTTCTTCTTCTTCTTCTTCTTCTTCTTCTTCTCTATCTTCTTCTCGTCCCTCCTCTTCATCTTCTACTTCCTATTCTTCTTACTCTTCTTCTTCTTCTTCTTCTTCTTCTACTACTTATTCTTCGTCTTCCCTTTCTTCCCTTTCTTCTTCTTCTACATCCTCTACTCATTCTTGCTCCTCTTATTCTTCCACTTCTTCTACTTCTTCTTTTTCTTCTTCTTCTTCTTCATCTTCTTCTTCTTCTTCTTCTTCTTCTACCTCTTCTTCTTCTTCTGCTTGTTCCTCTTCCTCTTCTTCTTCTTCTTCTATGTCTTCTTCATCTTCTTCATCTTCTTCTTCTTCTTCTTCTTCTTCTTCTTCTTCATTTTCTTCTTCTCC
>JAIUJO010000841.1:87500-90000 GCA_023846275.1 Vanilla planifolia
TTCTTCTTCTACTTCATCTTCATCACATCATCATGCACAACTTCTTCTTCTTTTTCTTCTTCTACTTTTTCTTGTTCTTCATCTTCTTAACCAACTTTCTTCTTCATCTTCCTCTTCTTTTTCTTGTTTAGCATTTTCTTCTTCTCCTACTTCTTCTTCCTCTTCTTATTCTTATTATTCTTCTTATTCTTCTACTTCTTCTTCTTCTTCTTCCTCGTCATCTTCTTCATCCTCTTACTTCTTCTTCTTCCTGTTCTTCCTCTTTTTGTCTTCTTCTTCCTCTTGTTATTCTTCTTCTTTTACTTGCTCTTGTTGTTGTTCTTCTTGTTCTTCTCCTTCACCATCTCTCCATCCTTATCGTCTTCTTCTCCATCTTCTTCTTCTGCTTCTTCTTTTCCTTCATCTTCATCTTCTTCTCTATTTTCTTCTACTTCTCCTTCCTCTTTGTCTTCATATTATTCTTCTTATACTTTTTCTTCTTCTTTCTCCTCTTCTTCTTCTTCAACTTCTTCTCTTACATCTTCTTCTTCTTCTTCTTTTCTTTCTCTTCTTCTTCTTCTTCTACTTCTTCTTGCTCTGACATCTTCTTCTTCTTCTTCTTCTTCTTCTTCTCTTTGTTTACTTTCTTCTTCTTCTCTTAATTTTAGTTCTTCTACTTCTTCTTTATCTTCTCCTTATTCGTCTTCCTCTTACTTCTTCTTCTTCTTCTTCCCATTCTTCTTCTTCTTCTTCTTCTTCTTCTTCCTCTCTTCTTCTCTCCTCCTCCTCTACTTCTTCATCTTCTTCTTCTTTTTCTTCTTCTTCGTCCTCCTCCTCCTTCTCTTCTTCTTCCTCTTCTTCTTCGACTTCCTCTTCCTCTTCCTCTTCTTCCCCTTCTTCTTCTTCTTCTTCTTCTTCTTCTTCTACCTCATCTTCTTCTTTGCTCCCTTACTTATTCTTCTTCTTCTTCTTCTACTTCTTCTTCTTCTACTTATTTTCTTCTTCCTTTTACTTCTTCTTCTCCTTCTTCTTCTTCAAGTTATTCCTCTTATTCTTCTCTTTTTCTTGTCCTTTATCTTCTACAACCTCTACTTTTTCTTTTTCTTTTTCCTCATCTTCATCTTCTTCTACCTCTTCTTCTTTTTCTTTGTCTTCTTCTTCTTCTTCCTCCCCTTCTCTTTCTTCTTATTCTTCTTCTTCTTCTTCTTCTTCTTCTTCTACTACTACTCTTTCTTCTACTTCTTCTTCTTGCTCTTCATCTTCTTCTTCTTCTTCTTCTTCTGCTTCTCCTTCTTCTTCTCCTTCTTCTTCTCCTTCTCCTTCTCCTCTTCTTCTTCTTCTTCCACTTCTTCCTTCTTCTTCTTCTTCTTCTTCTGCTTCTACTTCCTTTCTTCTCTCCTCTTCTTCCTTCCTCTTCTTCCTCTTCTTCATCTTCTTCATCTCCTACTTCTTCTCCTTCTTCTTCTTCTTCTTCTTCTTCTCCATCATCATCATCATCTTCTTCTTCTACTACTTCTTCTTCTTCTCCTCTTCTTCTTCTCCTGCTTCTCCTACTTCTCCTTCTTCTTCTTCTTCTTCTCCAACTTCTTCTTCTCCTCTCTTCCGTCTTCTTCTTCTTTTTCTCCTTCTTCTTCTTCATCTTGTTCTTTTCCCTCTTCTTCTCCTTCATCTTCTTCTCCTTCTCATTCTCCCTCTTCTTCTTCTCCTTCTTCCTGTCTCTTTCTTCTTCATCTCTCCTTCTTCTCCTTCTTCCTCTCCTTCATCTTCTTCTCCTTCTTCTTCTCCTTCTTCTTCTTCTCCTTCTTCTTCTCCTCCATCTTCTTCTTCATCTTCTTCTTCTTCTTCTTCATCTTCTTCTTCTTCTCCTTCTTCTTCTTCTCTTTCTTCTTTTGCTTCTCTTCTTCTCCTTCTTCTTGTCCTTCTTCTTCTTCTTCTCCTTCTTATTCTCCTTCTTCTTCTTCTACTTCTTCTTCTCCTCCTTCTTCTTCTTCTTCTTCTTCTTCCTCTAATTCCTCTTCTTCTTCTTCTCCTCCTCCTCCTCCTCCTTCTCTTCTTCTTCACCTTCATCTTCCTCTTGTTCTTCTTCATCTTCTCCTTCTTCCTCTTCTTCTTTATCTTCTTCTTCTTCCTCCTCCTCTTCTTCTTCTTCTTCTTCTTCTTCTCTCTTCTTCATCTTCTTCTTCTTCTTATTCTCCACATTCTACTTGTTCCACTTCTTCTTCTTCTTCTTCTTCTTATTTTTCTTCTTCCTCTTCTTCTTCTCTCCTTCTCTTCTTCTACTCTTTCTTCTTTCTCCTCCTCCTCCTCCTCCTCTTCTTCTTCTTCTAATTCCACTCTTTTTCTTCATCTTCTTCTTCTCCTTCTCCATCTTCTTCTTCTTCTTCTCTTCTTCTTCTTTGTTTTCTTCAACTTCTTCTTCCTCTTCCTCTTCTTTACCTTCTTCTTCTTCTTCTCCTTCTTCTTCCTCCTCTTCTTCCTCTTCTTCTTCTTCTTCTTCCTTTTCTTCTTCTTCCTTTTCTTC
>JAIUJO010003418.1:0-2500 GCA_023846275.1 Vanilla planifolia
ATAGGAAGAAGAAGAAGAAGGTGAAGAAAGAAGAAGAAGATGATAAGGAAGAACAAAAAGATGAAGAAGAAGAAGTAGAAGAAGAAGAAGGAGAAGGAGACGAAGGAGGAGAAATAGAAAAAGGAGAAGGGGAAGAAGAAGGAGAAGAAGAAGGAGAAGAAGAAGGGGAAGAAGGAGAAGGAGAAGGACTAGAGAAGAAGAAGGAGAAGAAGAACAAGGAGAAGAAGGCGAAGAAGGAGAAGAAGGAAAAACAAAGTAGAGGAAGAAGAAGGAGAAGCAGAAGTAATGGAAGAAGAAGAGAGAAGAGAAGAAGAAGAAGAAGTAGAAGAGGAAGAAGAAGAGGAAAAAGAAGAAGAAGAAGGAGAAGAAGAAGAAGAATGAGAAGAAGAATGGAAAGAGGAGGAAGTAGATGAAGGACTAGAGAAGAAGAGAAGATGAAGGAGATGTAGAAGTAGAAGAAGAAGAAGGAAAAAGAAGAAGGATGAGAAGAAGAAAAAGTAGGAGTAGAAGAAGAAGGAGAAGAAGAAGAAAAAGTTGAAGAAGGAGAAGGAGAAGAAGGAGAAGAAGGAGAAGAAGAAGAAAGAGAAGAAGGAGAAGGAGAAGAAGAAGAGAGAAGAAGAAGAAGCAAGAGAGGAAGAAGGTGGAGGAGAAGAAGAAGGAGGAGAAGAGAGAAGAGAAGAGAAGAAGAAGAAGAAGGAGGAGAAGAGAAAGAAGGAGAAAAGAAGAAGAAGAAGAGAAGAAGAGAAGACCAAGAAGAAGAAGCTGGTAATGAAGGGGGAGTAGGAGAAGAATAAGCAAGAGTAGAAGAGAGGAGAAGAATAAGGAGGAGGAGAAGAAGAAGGAGACGAAGAAGAAGGAGCAGAAGAAGGAGAAGGAGAAGTAGAAGAAGGAGAAGAAGAAGAAGGAAAAGAAGAAGAAGGATGAGAAGAAGAAGAAGTAGGAGAAGAAGAAGGGGAAGAAGAAGGAGAAGAAGAAGGAGAAGAAAAAGAAGATGAAGAAGAAGGAGAAGAAGAAGAAAAAGTTGAAGAAGGAGAAAGAGAAGAAGGAGAAGAAGAAGAAGGAGAAGAAGGAGAAGGAGAAGAAGAAGATGAAGGAGAAGAAGAAGAAGCAGGAGAGGAAGAAGGTGGAGGGAGAAGAAGAAGGTGGAGAGAAGAAGGAGAAGAAGAAGGAGAATAAGAAGAAGAAGAAGAAGGAGAAGGAGAAGAGAAAGAAGGAGAAAAATAAGAAGAAGAAGAAGAAGAAGAAGACAAAGAAGAAGAAGTAGATGAGGAAGAAGAAGAAGAAAAAGAAGAAAAAGAAGAAGAAGAAGAAGGAGAAGATGAAGAAGAAGAAGAAGAGAAGAAGAAGAAGAAGAAGACGAAGAAGGACAAGAAGAAGAAGAAGAAGAAGAAGGAGAAGAGAAGAAGAAAAATTTAAAGTAGAAGGAGAAGAAGAAGAAGAAGAAGAAGAAGAAGAAGAAGAAGTACTAGAGGAAGAAAGAGAAGAAATGGGAGAAGAAGAAGAATTAAAACTAGAAGAAAAAGAAGAAGAAGAAGAGAAGAAGAAGAGGAAGAAGAAAAAGAAGTGGAAGAAGAAGAAGAAGAAAAAACAGGGGAAAAATAAGAAGTAGATGAAGAAGAAGAAGAAGAAGAAGAAGAAAAAGTAGAAGAAGAACTAGAAAAAGAAGAAGGGAGAAGAGAAAAAGGAGAGGAAGAAAAATATTAAGAAGAAAAAGAAGAAGATGAAGAAGGAGAGGAAGATGATGATGATGAGGAGGAGGAGGAAGAAGAAGAAGAAGAAGAAGAACAAGTTGAAGATGAAAAATGAGTGCAAGAAGAGAAAAGGAGAAGAAGAAGAAGAAGAGGAGCAAGAAGAAGAAGAAGAGGAGCAAGAAGAAGAAGAAGAGATTGATGAAGAAGAATAAGAAAAGAAGAAGAAGAAGAAGAAGAAGAGGAATAACATGAACAAGAAAGTAGAAGTTGTAGAAGAGGAGGAAGAAGAAGAATTAGAAGTGGAAAAGGAAGAAGAAGATGAAAAATATGAAGAAGAATAAGAAGAAGATGAAAAATATAAAGAAGAAGAAGAAGACCAAGAAGAAGAAGCAAATGATGAAGAATAAGAGGAAGAAGAAGAAGATAATGAGAAGAATTAGAAGAAGGAGAAGAAGAAGAAGAAGGTCACGACGAAGAACAAGAAGAGGAACAAGAAGAAGAAGTAGAAGAAGTAGAGGAAGAAGAAGATGACAAAGGAGAAGAAGAAAAAGGAGGAGGAGGAGAAGAAGAACTAGAAGAAGAAGGTGAAGAAGAAGAAAAAGAAGAACCTAAAGAAGAAGGAGAAGAAGTCGAAGAAGAAGGACAAGAAGAAGAATAATAAGCTGAAGAAGAAGAAGAAGAAGAAGTTGAAGAAGATGAACAAGAAAATGAAGAAGAAGAAGAAAAAGAATAAGAACAAGAAGGACAAGATGAAGAAGGAGAAAAAGAAGAAGAGGAAGAAGAAGAAGAAGAAGAAGAAGGAGAAGTAG
>JAIUJO010003418.1:7500-25000 GCA_023846275.1 Vanilla planifolia
AAGAAAAAGAAAATAAGAAAAAAAAGAGGAAGTGAAAATAGAAGAGGAAGTGGAAATAGAAGAGGAAATGGAAGAAGAAAAAAAAAGATGAAGAATAAAGAGAAGAACAAAAGAAGAAGAAGAAGAAGTGGAAGAAGAAGGAGAAGAAGAAGAAGACGATAATGAAGAATAACAAGAAGTAAAATACGAAGAAGAAGGAGAAGAAGAAGAAAAAAAGATAAAAAGAAAGAAGAAGAAAAAGAAGAGGAAGAAGAAGAAAGAGAAGAAGAAGGAGAAGAAGAAGAAATAGAGGAAGAAGAAGAAGAAGGATGCAAAGAAGAAGAAGAAGAAGCAGAAGAAGAATATAGAGAAATAGAAGAAGCAGAAAAAGAAGAAGAAGAAGAAGAACGAGAAGAAGAAGAAAAATAAGGGGAAGATGAAGAAGAAGAAGAGGGAGGAAAAGAAGAAAAAGAGCAGTAAGAAGAAAAAGAATAATAAAACTAAGAAGAATAAGACAATGAAGAAGAAAAAGATGAAGAAGTAGAAGTTGAAGAAGAAGAACACGAAGAAGAAGAAGAAGAAGAAGAATAAGATGATGAAGAAGTCGAGAAAGAAGAAGAAGAAGAAGAAGAAGTAAAATAAGAAGAATAAGAAGGAGTAGAAGTTGAAGAAGTAGAAGAATAACTAGAAGAAGATAAAGAAGAAGTAGAAGAAGAAGGTGATGATGATGATGATGATGAAGAGGATGAACAACATGAGGAAGAAGACTAGAAAGAAGAAGAAGAAAAAGATGAAGAAGGAGAAGAAGAAAAAGAAGAAGAAGAAGCAGATGAAGAGAAAATGAATAAGAAGAGGAAGTAGAAGAAGAAGAAGAAGAAGTACATGAAGAAAAAGAACAATAAGAATAACAAGAAGAAGAAAAAGATAAAGAAGATGGACAAGAAGCAGAATAAGAAGAAGAGGAAGAAGAAAAAGAAGAAGAAGAAGAAGAAATTGATGAAGAAGAAGAAGAAGCAAAAGAAGAAGAAGAAGAAGAAGATGATGAAGAAGAAGAAGGAGAAGAAGAAGAAAAAGATGAAGAAGAATAAGAATAAGAATAAGTAGAGGAAGATGAAGAAGAGGAAATAGGGAGAGGAAGAAGACAAAGAAGAAGAAGAAGAAGAAAAATAAGAAGAAGAAGTAGAAGAAGTTGAAGTATAAGAAGAAAAAGAAGAAGAAGAAGATGAAGAAGAAGAATAAGAAAAAATAGGAGAAGAAGAAGAAGAAGAAGAAGAAGAAGAAGAAAAAGAAGAAGAGGAAGAAAAAGTAGAAGAAGAAGAAGAAGAAGAAGTAAATAAGGAAGAAGAGGAAGAAGAAGGAGAAGAAGAAGAAGAACAAGAACAAGAAGAAGAAGAAAAAGAAGAAGAAGAAAAAGAAGAAGAGGAAAAAGCAAAAGAATAACAATAAGAAGAAGAAGAGGAAAAAGAAGAAGAAGGAAAAGGAGAAGAAGAAGATGAAGGAAAAGAAGAAGAAGAAGTAGATGAAGATGAAGAAGAAGAAGAAGAAGACGAAGGAGAAGAAGAAGAAGAAGAAGAAGAAGAAGAAAAAGAAGAATCAGAATAAAAAAAAGATGAAGAAAAGGAAGGAGAAGTAATGAAGTAGAAGAAGAACGAGAAGAAGAAGAATAAGAAGAAGAGGAAGAAGTGAAAGAAAAAGAAGAAGAAGAAGGAGAAGAAGAAGACAGAGAAGGAGAATAAGAAGAAGAATAAGGAGAATATGTGGAAGAAGAAGGACAAGATGAAGAAGAAGAAGAAGAAGAAGAAAAAGAAAAAGAAGAAGGAAAAGAAGAAGAAGTTATAGAAGAAATAGAAGAAGTAGAAGAGGAAGAAGAAGAAGAAGAAGTAGAGGAAGTAGTAGAAGAAGAAGAAGTAAAAGAAGAAGAAGAAAATGAAGAAGAAGAAAAAGGAGGAGAAGAAGAAGAAGAAGAAAAAGGAGAAAAAGAACAAGGAGAATAAGAAGAACAAGGAGAAGAAAAGAACGAGGAGGAGGAGGACGAGAAGAAGAAGAAGAAGAAAGAGAAAAAGAAGAATGAGAAGAAGAAGAAGAAGAAGGAGAAGAAGAAGAAGAAAGAGAAGGAGATGAAGAAGAGGAAGAAGAAGAAGAGGAAGGAGAGGATGAAAAGAAGAAGAAGAAGAATAAGGAAAAAAGGGATAAGAAGAAGAAGAAGAAGAAGTAGGAGAAGAAAAAGAAGAGGAAGAAGAAGATGTAGAAGTAGAAGAAGAAGACGATGGTGAAGTACAAGAAGAAGAAGACGAAGAAGAAGAAGTAGTAAAAGAAGAATAAGAAGATGGAGAAGAAGGAGGAGAAGAAGAAGAAGAAGAAGAAGAAGAAGAAAAAGAAGAAGGCTAAGAAGAAGAGAACAAGAAAAATAAGGCTTAGAAGAAGAAGAACAAGAAGCAGTAGTAGTAGTAGTAGAAGAAAAAAGAAGATGAAGCACAAGAAGAAGAAGAAGAAGAAGAAGTAGGAGAAGAAGAAGAAGATGAAAAGGAAGAGGAAGAAGAAAGAGAAGAAGAAGAAGAAAAAGAAGAAGAAGGAGAACAAGAAGAAAAAGAGAAGAAGAAGAAGAAGAAGAAGAAGAAGAAGAAGAAGAAGAAGAAGAAGAAGGAGATGAAGAAGCAGAAGAAGAAGAAGAGGAAGAAGAAGAAGAAAATGAGTAAGAAGAATACAAAGAAGAATGACAAAAAGAAGAAGTAAAAGAACAAGAAGAAGACAAAGAAGATGAAGAAGAAGAAGAAGAGGAAGGAGAAAGAGAAGGACAAAAGAAGAAGAAGAAGAAGAAGCAGAAGGACAAGAGAAGAAGAAAACGACGAAGAAGAAGAAGACGAAGAAGAATGAGAAGAAGAAGAAGAAGAAGACGAAGAAGAATTAGATGAAGAAGGAGAAAATGTTAAAGAAGAAGAAGAAGAAGAAAGAGGAGGAGGAGGAAGAGGAGAAGAAGAAGAAGAAGAAGAAGTAGGAGAATAAGAATAAGGAGAAACAAAAGAAGAAGAAGATGAAGAAGGATAATATGTCGAAGAAGAAGAAGAATGTAAAAAAGAAAGATAAAAAGAGGAAAAATAAGAAGATGGTGATGAAGAAGATGAAGAAGAATAAGGCGAAGAAGATGACAACGAAGAAAAAGAATTACAGGAAGAAGAAGACGAAAAAGAAGGAGAAGAAGAAGAAGAAGATGGTGTGGAAGCAGATGAAGTACTAGAAGAATAAAAAGAAAAAGACAAAGAAGAAGAAGAAAAAGAAGAAGAAAAAGAAAATGAAGGAGACGATGAAGAAGAAGATGAAGAAGAGGAGGAATAAGAAGATGATGAAGAAGAAGATGAACGAGGAGAAGAAGATGACGAAGAAGAAGAAGACGAAGAAAAAGGAGTAGTAGAATCAGATGAAGAACGTAAAGTAGAAAGAGAAGAAGATTTTGAAGAAGAAGAAGAACTAGTCGAAGAAGAAGATGAAGAAAAAGAAAAAGAACAAGGTAAATAAGAAGAAGAACAAAAAGAAAAGGAAGAAGAAGAAGAAGAAGAAAAAAAAAAGAACAAGAAAAAAAAGAAAAAGAAGAAAGAGGAAGGAGAAAAAGAATAGGAAGACGAAGAAGAAGAAGAAGAAGAAGAAGATTGAGAAGTAGGGGAAGGGGAAGAGGAGGAAGAAGAAGAAGAAGAAGAAAAAGAAGAAGAAAAAGAAGAAGAAGAGGAAGTGGAAGAAGAAGAAGAAGAAGACGATGATGATGTTTATGAAGAAGGAGAAGATGAAGAAGAAGAAGAAGATGAAGAAGAAGGAGAAGAAGAAAAAGAAGAAGAAGAAAAATAAGGAGATGAAGAAGAAGAAGAAGAAGGGGAAGATGAAGAAGAAAAAGAAGAGGAAGAAGAAGAAGACTAAGAAGAAGAAGAAGAAGAAGAAGAAGAGGAAGAAGAATACAAAGAAGAAGAAGAAGAAGAAGGAGAAAAGAGGAAGTAAAAGAGGAAGAAGACAAAGAATAAGAGGAAGAAGAAGAAGAAGAAGAAGAAAATTAAAAGTAGAAGAAGAAGAGGAAGTGGAAGAAGAACAAGAAGAAGGAGAAAGAGAAGAACAAAAGATGATGAAGAAGAAGAAGCAGAAAAGGAAGACGAAGAAGAGAATGACGAAGATAAAGAAGAAGAAGAAGATGATGAAGAAGAATGAGAAGAAGAAGAAAAACAAGTTAAAGAGGAAGAAGAAGAAGAAGAAGAAGAAGAAGAAGGCAAAGAAGAAGAAGAAGTAGAAGAAGAAGGAGAAGAATAAGAATAAGAAGAAACAGGAGAAGAAGAAGAAGAATCAAAAGTGAAAGAAGAAGAAAATGATGTTGAAGAACATGAAGAAGAACTGGAAGAAGAAGATGACAACGAAGAAAAGAATTAGAGGAAGAAGAAGAAGAAGAATAAGGAGAAGACGAAGAAGACGAGAAAGAAGAAGAAGAAGAAGACGAAGTAGAAGAAGAAGAAGAAAAAGTAGATGAAGAAGAAAAAGTAGAAGAAGAAGAAGAAGAAGAAGAAGAAGATGAAGAAGAAGAAGAAGATTAAGAGGCCGTAAAAGAAGAAGAAGACATAGAAGGCGAAAAAGAATAAGAAGAAGAAGAAGAATAAGAGGAAGAAGAAGAAGAAAAAATGTAGGAAGAAAAAGAACAAGAAGATGAAGAAGAAGAAGATGAAGTCGAAGAAATAGAGGAAGAATAAAACAATAAAGAAGAAGAAAAAGATTAAGAAAAAGTAGAAGAAATCGTAAAAGAATAACAAGAGGAAAAGATGAAGAAGAAGAAGAAGCGGAAGAAGAAGAAGAAGAATAAGAAGATGAAGAAGACTAAGAATAAGAAGAATAGGAAGGAGAAGATGTTGAAGAAGAACAAGAAGGAGAAGAAGAAGTAGAAGAAGGAGGAGAAGAAGAAGAAGATGAAGAAGAGGAAGGAGAAGAAGTAGAAGAGGAAGAAGAACAAGACGATGATGATGAAGAAGAAGAGGAAGAGAAGCAAGAAGAAGGAGACAAAAAAGAAGAAGAAGAAGGAGAAGTCCAAAAAAGAAGAACAAGAAAAAGATGAAGAAGGGGAAGAAGAAGAAGTAGAAAACGAAGAACAAGAGGACCAAAAAGAAGAAGAAGAAGAAGAAGAAGAAGAAAAAGAAGAATAAGAAAAAGAAAAATAAGAATAACAATAAGAAGAAAAAGAAAGAGAAGAGGGAGTAAAAGAAGAAGAAGGAGAAGAAGAAGAAGAAGTGGAAGAAGAAAAAGAAGAAGTCGAAAAAAAATAAGAATAAGAAGAAAAAGAAGAAGAAGACGACGAAAAAAGGATACGAGAAGTCTAACATGAAGAGGAAGGAGATGAAGAAGAAGAAGAGAAACCAAAGAAGAGGATAAAAAAGAAGAAGAAGAAGCAAAAGAAAAAGAAGAAAAAGAAAAATAAAAATAACAAGAAGAAGTAAAAGATAGAGAAGATGTAGAAGAAGAAGAAGAAGGAGAAGATGATGAAGAAGAAGAAGAAAAAGAAAAAGAAGAAGAAGAAGAACAAGTCGAAGAAGAATAAGAAGAAGAAGAAGAAGAAGAAGAAGACAAAAAATGGAGAGGAAGAAGTTGAAGATGAAGAAGAAGAACAAGAAGAAAAAGAAGAAAAAGAAGAAGAAGAAGAAGAAAAAGAGGAGGAGGAAGAAGAAAAAGAAGAAGAAGAAGAAAGAGGAGAAGAAGTAGAAGAAAAAGTAGAAGGAGAAGGAGGAGAAGAAGAAGGAGAAGGAGAAGAGAAGAAGAAGGTGAAGAAGAAGAAGAAAAAGAAGAAGTAGATGAAGAAGAAGAAGAAGAAAAATAAGAAGAAGAAGAAGAAGAAGAAGTAGAAGAAGAAGAATAAGAAAAGGATGAGAAGAAGAAGAAGAAGAAGAAGAATTAGGAGATGAAGAAGAAGAAGGAGCAAGTGGACAAGAAGAAGAAAAAAAATAAAGATGAAGAAGAAGAAGGACGAGAAGAAGAAGAATAACAAGAAAAAGTAGAAGAATAAGAAGAAGAGGTAGAAGAGAAAGAAAAGAAGAAGAAGAAGGAAAATTGGAGAAGAAGAAGAAGAAGAAGACGAAGGAGAAAAAAGAAGAAGAAGAAGAAGAAGAAGCATTACAAAATGAAGAAGAAGAAGAAGAAGGGGAAGAAGAAGTAAAAGAAGAAGCAGAAGATAGAGAAAATGGAGCAGAAGAAGAAGAAGAAGAAGAAGAAGAAGTGGAAGAAGAGGAAGGAGAAGGAGAAGGAGAAAAAGAAGAAGAAGAAGTAGAAGAAAAAGAAGAAGAAGAAGATGAAGAAGATGAAGTGAAATAAGAAGAAAAAGAAGAAGAAGAATCAAAAGGAGGAGGAGGAGAAGAAGAAGAAGAATCAAAAGGAGGAGGAGAAGAAGAAGAAGAAGAAAAAGAAGAAGATGAAGAAAAAGCAGAAGAAGAAGAAGAAGAAGAAGAAGAAGAGGAAGGAGAAGAAGTCAAAGAAGGGGAAGAAGAATAAGCAGAAGCAGAAGAACAAGAACAAGAAGAAGAAGAAAAAGAAGATGACTAAGATGAAGAAGAAGACGATGAAGAAGGAGAAGAAAAATAAGACTGAGATGAAGAAGAAGAAGTAGTAGTAGTAGTAGAAGTGGAAGTAGAAGAAGAAGAAGTACAAGAAGAAGAAGAAGAAGAAGAAGAAGAATAAGAAGAAGAAGTAGAAGAAGATCAAGAAGAAGATGATGGTGAAGAAGAAGAAGAAAAATAAGAATAATAAGAAAGAAGAAGAAGAAGAAGAAGAAGAAGAGGAAGAAGAAGAAGAAGAAGGCAAAGAAGAAGAAAAAGAAGAAGAAGAAGAAGACGTACAAGAAGATGAGGAAGAAGAAGATGAAGAAGAAGAAGAAGAAGAAGAAGAAGAAAAAGGAGAAGAGGGAGAAGAAGAGGAAGAAGTTGAAAAAGAAGAAGAAGAAGACAAAGTCGAAGTAAAAGAAGAAGAAGAAGAGGAAAGAAGTGGTAGAAGGGGAAGAAGATTGAGAAAAAGAAGAAGGAAAAAAAGAAAAAAAAGAAGACTAAGAAGAACGAGAAAAAAAAGAAGAAGAAGAAGGCTTTGAAGAAGAAGACTAGGAAGAAGAAGAAGAAGAAGAAGAAGATGTTGATGATGATGATGATGATGATGATGATGATGATGATGAATATGAAATAGAAAAAGGAGAAGAAGTAGAAAAAGAAGATGAAGATGAAGAAGACAAAGAAGCAGAAGAAGAAGAAGATGACAAAAAAGAAGTTGAAGAAGTAGAAGAAGAAGAAGAAGAAGAAGAAGAAGAAAAAGAAGGGGTGGAAGAACACAAAGAAGATGGAGAAGAAAAATAAGGAGAAGAAGAAGAAGAAGAAGAAGTAGAATAAGAAGAACAACAAGAACAAGAAATTTAAGGGGAAGAAAAAGAAGATGAAAAAGAAGAAGATGAATAAGAAGAAGAGGAGGGTGAATGAGAAGAAGAAGGAGAAAAAGATACAAAGAAGAAGAAGATAAAAAAGAAGTAGAAGGTGAAGAAGAAGAAGATTATGAAGAAGAAGAAGAAGAAGAAGACAAAGAAGAAGGAGAATAAGAATTCATAGAAGAAGGAGAAGAAGAAGAATAAGAAGAAAGATGAAGAAAAAGCTGAAGAAGAGGAAGAAGAAGATGCTGAAGAAGAAGAAGGAGAAGAAAAGAGAAGAAGATGAAGATGAAGAAGAAGAAGAACTAGAAGAAGAAGTGGATGAATATGAAGAAGTTGAAGAAGATGATGAAGAAGAAAAAGAAGAAGAAGATGAAGAAGATAATGAAGAAGAGGAAGAACGATAAGAAGAAAAAGAAGATGAAGAAGAAGAAGAAGAAAAAGAACACAAGGAAGATGAAGAAGTTGAAGAAGAAGAAGATGATGATGATGATGAAGAAGAAGAAGAAGAAAAGAATGAAGAGAAGAAAAAAAAGAAGTAGATGAAGAAGAAGAAGCGAAAGAAAAAGAAGAAGGAGAACGAGAAGAACATGATGAAGAAGAAGAAAAAGAAGAAGAAGTAGAGGAAAAAGAAAAGGAAGAAAGACTAACAAGAAGTAGAAGAAGGAGAAGAAGAAGACGAGGAAGATGAAGACGAAGAAGAAGAATGGAAAAAAGATGAAGGATATGATGAAGAAGAAGGAGAAGAAGAAGAAGAAGAAGAAGAAGCAGGAGATGAAGAAGATGTCGAAGAAGAAGAAGATGAAGAAGAAGAAGAAGAAGCTAAATAATAATAATAAGAAGAAGAATAATAAGATGAAGACGTAGGAGAAGAAGAAGAAGAAGAAAAGGAGAAGAAGATGAAGAAGAAGAAGACGAAGAAGAAGAAGGTGATGGAGACAAAGAAGAAGAAGAAGAAGATGAACAAGAAGAAGAATGAGTATCACAAGAAGAAGAAGACGAAGAAGAGGAAGAAGTTTAAGAAGAAGATGAAGAAGAAGTAGTAGTAGAAGAAGAAGAAGATGATGATGAAGATATAGAAGAAGGTAATGAAGATAATGAAGAAGAAGAAATAGAAGAAGAAGAAGAAGAAGAAGAAAAAGAAGAAGAAGAAAAAGTGGAAGAAGAACAAGACGAAGAAGAACAAGAAGTCAAATAAGAATAAGAAAAAGATGCAGAAAAAGAAAAAGAAGAAGGAAAAGAAGAAAAAGAAGAAGAAGAGGAAGGAGAAGAAGTGAAAGAAGTAGATCATGAAGAAGATGAACATGAGGAAGTTGAAGAAGAAAAAGATGGAGAAGGGGAAGACGAAGAAGAAGAAGAAGAGGAAGAAGAAGAAGACGAAGAAGGAGGACGAGAAGAAGAAGAAGAAGAGGAAGAGGAAGAAGAAGAAGAAGAAGAAGGAGAAGAAGATGAAGAATTAGAACAAGAAGGAGAAGAACACGATAAAGAAGAAGAAGAAGAAGAAGAAGATGATGATGATGTAGAAGAAGGAAGAAGAAGAAGAAGAAGAAGAAGAAGAAGAAGAAGAAAAAGAAGAAGAAGAAGACAATGGCGATGATGAAGAAGTCAAATAAGAAGAAGAAGAAGATGAAAAGAGAAGAAGAAGATTAAGAAGAAGTAGAAGAAAAAAACAAAATGAAGTAGTAGAAGAAGAAGAAGATGATGATGATGATGATGAAGAAGAAGGCAAAGAAGAAGAAAAAGAAAAAAAAAAGAAGAAGAAGAGGAATAAGAAGAAGGATAAGGAGAAGAAGGAGAAGGAGGAAGAGGTGGAGGAGGAGGAGGAGAAGAAGAAGAAGAAGAAGAACACGAGGAGGAAGAAAATTAAGAAGAAGAGCAAGAAGACAAAGGAAAAGAAGAAAGAGAAGAAGAAGAAGAAGAAGAAGAAGAAGAAGAAGAAGAAAAAGAAGAAGAAGAAGACAATGACGATGATGAAGAAGTCGAATAAGAAGAAGAAGAAGATGAAAAGAGAAGAAGATTAAGAAGAAGTAGAAGAAAAAAACAAAATGAAGTAGTAGAAGAAGAAGAAGATGATGATGATGATGATGAAGAAGAAGGCAAAGAAGAAGAAAAACAAAAAAAAAGAAGAAGAAGAGGAATAAGAAGAAGAATAAGGAGAAGAAGGAGAAGGAGGAAGAGGTGGAGGAGGAGGAGGAGAAGAAGAAAAAGAAGAAGAACACGAGGAGGAAGAAAATTAAGAAGAAGAGAAAGAAGACAAAAGAAAAGAAGAAAGAGAAGAAGAAGAAGAAGAAGAAGAAGAAGAAGAAGAAGTAGTAGTAGAAGAAGAAGAAGAAAAAAAAGAAGAAGAAGAAGAACAAGAAGAAGAAGAAGACGAAGATGATGAACAAGAAGGAGTAGTAAGAGACGAAGAAGAAGAAGAAGAAGAAAAAGAAGATGAAGAAGAAGAAGTAGAAGAAGAAGAAGAAGAAATAGAAGAAGAAGAAGGACAAGAAGTTGAAGAAGAAGAAAATGAAGAAGAAGAAGAAGAAGAAGAAGAAGAAGAAGAAGAAGAAGAAGAAAAAGAAGAAGAAGAAGATGGAGAAGAAGAAGAAGGAGAAGAAGAAGAAGAAGAAGAAGAAGAAGATGAAAGAATATTGAGAAGAAGAAGATTAAGAAGAGGAAAAAGAAGATGAAGAAGGAGAACAAAAATAAGAAGATGATGAAGATGAAGAAGAAGATGATGAAGAAGAAGAAGAAGAAAAAGAAGACGAAGAAGGAGAAGAAGAAGGAGAAGAAGAAGAAGAAGAAGAAGAAGAAGAATGAGAAGAAGAAGAAGTTGAACAAGAAGATTAAGAAGAAGAAGAAGAAGAAGAAGAAGAAGAAGAAGTGGTAGAAGACAATGATGAAGAAGAAGGAGGAGAAGAAAAATGAGGATAAGAAGAAGAAGAAGAAGAAGAAGAAGAAGAAAAATATGGAGAAGTAAAAGAAGAAGTAATAGAAGAAGATGATGATGATGAAGAAGAAGATGAAGGAGAAAAGAAGAAGCCAAAGAAGAAGAAGAAGAGGAAGATGAAGAAGAAGAAGTAAAAGAAGAAGAAGAAAAAGAACACGAAGACCAAGATGAAGAAGAAGGAGGAGAAGAAGAAGAAGAAGAATAAAAAATAGTAAAAGAAAAAGAAGAAGAAAAAGACGAAGATGTGGAAGATAAATAAGAAGAAGATGATGATGAAGAAGAAGAAGATGATGAAGAAGAAGATGAAGAAAATGCAGAAGAGGTGGAGGAAGAAGAAGAAGATGAAGAAGAAGAAGAACAAGAACAAGAACAAGAAAATTATGAGAAAGAAAAAGAAGAAGAAGAAGGCGATAAACAACAAGAAGAAGAACAAGAAGTAGAAGAAGATGAATAAGAAGAAGAAGGAGAAAAAGATACAAAAAAGAAGAAGAAGAGGACAAAGAAGAACAAGAAGAAGAAGAAGAAGATGAAGAAGAAGAGGAAGAAGAAGATTTAAGAGAAGAAGAACAAGAACACAAAGAAGAAGAAGAAGAAGAATTCAAAGTTGAAGCAAAAGAAGAATTCGAAGAAGATGGAGAAGAAGAATAGTAAGAGGAATAAGAAGAAGAAGAAGAAGAAGAAGAAGCTGAAGAAGAAGAAGGAGAAGAGGAAGAATGACATGAAAATTAAGAAGAAGATTAAGAAAAGGATGAAGAAATAGAAGAAGAAGAAGAAGAAGAAGAGTTAGAAGAAGAAGTAGATGAACATGAAGAAGATGAAGAAGAAGAAAAAGAAGAAGAAGAAAAAGAAGAAGAAGAAGGCGAAGAAGACAATGAACAAGAAGAAGCTGAAGAAGAGGAAGAACGAAAAGAAGAAAAAGAAGATGAAAAGGAAGAAGAAGAAGAAAACAACGAAGAGGGAGAAGTAGTAGTAGTAGTAGTAGAAAAAGAAGAAGAAGTAAAAGAAGAAGATGAAGGGAAGATGAAAAAACGAAAAGAAGAAGAAGAAGAAGAAGAGGAAGAAAAAGAAGATGAAGGAGAAGGAGAACAACATGAAGAAGAAGAAGAAAAAAAAGAAGAAGAAGAAGCAGAAGAAAAAGAAGTAGACAGAGATGAAGAAGGAGGAGAAGAAGAAGAAGTCAACGAAGAAGAAGTAAAGGAAGAGAAAGAAGAAGGAGAAGATAAAGAAGGAGAAGAAGAAAATGAAGAAGATGAAGAAGAAGGAGGAGAAGAAGAAGAAGTCAACGAAGAAGAAGTAAAGGAAGAGAAAGAAGAAGGAGAAGATAAAGAAGGAGAAGAAGAAAATGAAGAAGATGAAGAAGATGGAGACAAAGAAGAAGTCGAAGAAGATTTGGAAGATGAAGTAGAATTAGAAGAAAAAGAAGAAGAAGAAGAAGAAGAAGAAGAAAATAAGATGAAGAAGAAGGAGAAGAAGAAGGAGAAGCAAAAAAGAGAAGAAGAAAATGAAGAAGAAGAACAAGACGACGAAGAAGAAGGTGATGGATGCATAGAAGAAGAAGAAGATGATGAAGAAGAAGGTGAACAAGAAGAAGTTTGAGAAGTAAAGGAACAAGAAGAAGAAGAACAGGATGAAGTTGAAGAAGAGGATGAAGAAGAAGAAGTAGAAGAAGAACAAGAAGAAGAAGTAGAATAAGTAGAAGAACAAGAACAAGAATAAGAAGAAGAAGAAGAAGACAAAGATATAAAAGAAGATAAAGATGGCAAAGAAAATGAAGAAATAGAGGAAGAAGAAGAAGAAGAAGAAGAAGAAGAAGAAGAAGTGGAAGAAGCACAAGATAAAGAAAAATAAGGAGAAGAAGAAAAATAAGAAGTAGAATAAGAATAAGAAGAAGACGTAGAAGAAGAAGAAGAAGAAGAAGAAGAAGAAGAATAAGAAGAAGAATAAGAAGGAGAAGATGAAGGAGAAGAAGAGGAAGTAGAAGATGATGAAGAAGATGATGATGAAGAAGAAGAAGAAGATCAAGAAGAAAAAGATGGAGAAGGGGAAGAAGAAGAAGAAGAGGAGGAAGAAGAAGAAGAAGAAGAAGAAGAAGACGAAGAATTATAATAAGGAGAAGAATAAGATGAAGAAGATGATGATGATGATGCTAATTATGAAGAGAAGAAGAAGTAGAAGAAGAAAGAAAAAGAAGAAGAAAAATAAGAAGAAAAAGAAGAAGTAGAAGCAGAAGACAATGAATATGAAGTAGAAATCGTAGAAGAAATCGAAGAAGAAGAAGAAGAAGATGAAGAAGTGAAGAAGAAGAAGAAGAAGACTAAGAAGAAGTAAAAGAAAACAACTAAATGAAGTAGTAGAAGAAGAAGAAGTTGAAGATGAAGAAGAAAAAAATACAAAGAAGAAGAAATAGTAGAAAAAGAAGAAGAAGAAGAAGAAGAAGAAGAAGAAGAATAAAAAGAAGAACAAGGATAAGATGAAAAAGGAGGAAGAGGAGGAGGAGAAGGAGGAGGAGGAGGAGGAGAAAAAGAAGATGAAGAAAAAGAAAAAGAACAAAGGAAGAAAAAAATTAAGATGAAGAGCAAGAAGACAAAATAAAAGAAAGAAGAAGAAGAAGAAGAAGAAGAAGAGGAGGAATAAGAAGAACAAGGAGTGGAAGAAGAAGAAGGAAACGATAAAGAAGAAGTGGAATAAGACTAATAAGAAGAAAAAGAAGAAGAAGAAAAAACATAGGAGGTAAAAAAAGAAGAAGAAGAAGAAGAAGGAGAAGAAGAAGAAGGAAAACAAGAAAAAGAAGGAGGAGAAGAAGTAGAAGAAGAAAAAGAAGAAGAAGAAGAAGAAGAAGAAGATGGAGACAATAAAGAAGAATAAGAGTAGGTGGAGGAAGAAGAAGAAGAAGAAGACGACGAAGAAGAAGTAGAAGAAAAAAAAGAAGAAAAAGAACAAAAAGAGGAAAAAGAAGAAGAAGAAGAACAAGAAGAAGAGGAAGTAGATGAAGAAGAAGAAGAAGAATAAGAAGAAGAGAAAAAGAACAAAAAAAAAGAAGTACAAGTTGTAGAAGAAGTAAAAGAAGAAATTGATAAAGAAGAAGAGGAAGAAGAAACGAAGAAGAAGAAAAAGAAGATGAATAAGACAAAGAAGAAGAAGAAGAGGGAAAAAAAGATGAGGATGAGGAGGATGAAGAAAAAAGAACAAAAAGTAGAAGTAAAAGACTTAGAAGAAAAAGAAAAAGGAGTAGAAGACGAAGAAGAAGAAGAAGAAGAAGAAGAAGAAGAAGAAGAAGAAGAAAAAGAACAAGAAGTAGAAGAAGAAGTAAAAGTAGTTGTAATAGAAGAAGAAGAAGGTGAAGAAGAATAAAGAGAAGAAGAAGAAGGAGAAGAAAGAGAAGAAGAAGAAGAAGAAGAAAAAGAAGAAGAAGAAAAAGACGAAGAATAAGAAGAAGAAGAAGACGAAGAATAAGAAGAAGAAGAACAAGAAGAAGAAGAAAAAGACGAAGAAGAAGAAACAGGAGGAAGAGCAGGAGGAGAAGCAGAAAAAAAAGAAAAAGAAGATGCAAAAGAAGAAGAAGAAGAAAAAGAAGTATTACAACAACAACAAGAAGAAGAAGAAAAAAGGAAAAAAAGAAGGAAGGAAAACAAAGAGAAGAAAAAGTAAAAGAAGAAGAAGAAGCAGAAAAAGAAGAAGTAGAAGGTGAAGAAGAATATAAAAAAAAAATAAGAAAGAAAATGATAATAAGAAGAAGAGAAAAGGAAGAAGAAGAAGAAAGGGAAGAAGAAGTAGAAGAAAGGGAAGAAGAAGAAGAAAAAGAAAAAGACGAGAAGTAGAAAAAGAAGAAAAAAACAACAAGAAGAAGAAGATGAAGAAGAAGAAGAAAGAGTAAAAGGAGAAGAAGAAAAAGAAGAACAAGTAGGAAGAATAATGTGAAGAAGACGACAAAGAAGAAGAAGAAAAACAACAAGAAGAACAAGAAAAGGAAGATGTAGAGGAAGAAGAAGTAAAAGATGGAGAAAAAGAAGAGGATGAAGAAGAAAAAGAAGGAGGTGGAGAAGAAGAGGAAGAAGAAGAAGAAGAAGAAGAAGAAGAAGAAGAAGAAGAAGAAGGAGATGAAGGAGAATAGGAATAAGAAAAAACAAAAGAAGAAGAAGAAGAACAAAAAAAAAGAAGAAGAAGAAGAAGAAGAAGAAGAAGAAGAAGAAGATGACAAAGAAGAAGAAGAAATAGAAGAAGAAGAAGAAGAAGAAGAAGATGATGATGAAGAAGGAGAAGACGAATAAAAATAATAGTAATAATAATAATAATAATAATAATAATAATAATAATAATAATAAAAGAAGAAGAAGAAGTGGAATAAGAAGAATGAAATGATAAAGAAGAATAGGAATAAGACAAATAAGAAGTAGAAGATGAGGAAAAAACAGAGGAGTTAGAAGAAGAAGAAGAAGAACAAGAAGAAGAAAAAGAATGTGAAGAAGAAAAAGAAGATGAAGAAGAAGTAAGATAAGAAGAAAAAAAAGGAGAAGGAGAAGAAGAAGAAGAAAAAGAAGAAGAAAAAGTAGAAGAAGAAGAGAAAGAAAAAGAAAAAGAAAAAGAAGAAGAAAAAGGACAAAAAGAGGAGGAAGAAGAAGAGGAACAAGAAGAAGAGGAAGAAGGTGAAGATGAAGAAGAAGAATAAGAAGAAGAAAAAGAACAAAAAAAGAAGTAGAAGGAGAAGAAGAAGAAGAAAAAGAAGAAAATGATGATGAAGAGGAAGAAGAAATGAAGAACAAGAAGAAGAAGAAGAATCAGAAAAAGATGAACAAGAAGACAAAGAAGAAGAAGAAGAATGAAAAATAGATGAGGATGAGAAGGAAGAAGAAAAAAGAACAAAAAGCAGAAGTAAAAGATATAGAAAAAAAGAAAAAGGAGTAGAAGACGAAGAGGAAGAAGAAGTAAAAGTAGTAGTAGTAGTAGTAGAAGAAGGAGGAGAGGATGAAGAGGGTGAAGAATAAGGAGAAGAAGAAGGAGAAGAAAGAGAAGAAGAAGAAGAAGATGAAGAAGAAGAAGAAGAAGATGACGAAGAAGAGGACGAAGAAGGAGAAAAGAAGAAGCCGACGAAGAAGAAGAAGAGGAAGGAGACAAAGAAGAAGAAGAAGAAGAAGTAGAAGAAGAAGTTGAAGAAGAAAAAGAAGAAGAAGAAGAAGAAGGAGACAAAGAAG
Source organism: Vanilla planifolia (assembly GCA_023846275.1). NCBI lineage: Eukaryota > Viridiplantae > Streptophyta > Magnoliopsida > Asparagales > Orchidaceae > Vanilla > Vanilla planifolia. The sequence goes on from JAIUJO010003418.1 coordinate 23,015, forward strand.
AAAATGAAGAAGCTAATGGAAAAGAAGAAGAAGAAGAAGAAGAAAAAGAAGAAAACGAAGAAAAAAAAGAAGAAAAGAAGAAGAAGAAAGAGAAGAAGAAGAAGAAGAAGAAGATGATGATGATGATGAAGAAGAACTAGAAAAAGAGGAAAAAGAAGAGGAGGAAGAAGAAGAAGAAGAAGAAGAACAAGAAGAAGAGGATGAAGAAGAGAAAGAAGAAGAAGAACAAGAAGAAGAAGAAGAAGAGGAAGAAGGAGAAGAAGAACACAAAGAAGAAGAAAAAGGAGGAGAGGAAGAAGAATAATAATTAGAAGAACTAGAAGAAGTGGAAGCTGAAGTAGTAGAAGAAGAAGAAGAAGAAGAAGGAGGAGAGGAAGAGGAAGTAGAGGAAGAAGAAGAAGTTTAAGAAAAAGAAGAAGAAAAAGAAGAAGAAGAAGAAGAAGAAGAAGTAGCAGAAGAAGAAGAAGAAGAAGAATGAGAAGAAGAAGGAAAAGAAGAAGGAGAAGAAGAAGAAAAAGAAGTAGTGGGAGAAATAAATGGAGAAGAAGAAGAACAAGAAAAAGAAGTAGAATAAGAAGAAGACGAAGAAGGAGAAGAGGAAGAAGAAGAAGAACAAGTAGAAGAATTAGAAGAAGAAGAAGAACAAGAAAAAGAATAAAAAGAAGAAGAAGAAGAAGAAAAAGGACAAGAAGAAGAAGAAGAAGAAGAAGAAGAAGATGAAAAATAAGAAGAAGATGATGGAGAAGAAGAAGAAGGAGAAGAATTTGGAGAAGGAGAAGAAGAGAAGAAGAAGAAGAAGAAATAGAAGTAGAAGAAGAAGTTGAAGAAGAAGAAGAAGAAGATGAAGAAAAAAAGGAAAACAGAATACGAAAAGAAGAAGATGACGAAGGAGGAGAAGTAGTAGTAGAAGAAGAAGTAGAAAAAGTAGAGGAAGAAGTAGAAGAAGAAAAAGAAGAAGAAGAAGAAGAAGAAAGAGAAGGAGTAGGAGGAGAAGAAGAAGAAGAACAAGAAGAAGAAGTGGAAGAAAGAGAAGAAGTCCAAGAAGAGGAAGATTAAGAAGAGGAAGAAGAAGAAGATGAAGAAGAGGAAGAAGAAGAAGAAGAAGAAGAAGAAAAGGGAGAAGAAGAAGGCGAAGAAGAAGAAGAAGAAGAAGAAAGGGAAGATGACGAAGAAGTGGAATAGTAAGAAGAAGAAGAAGTTGAAGAAGAAGAGGAGGAAGAAGAAGACATAGAAGAAGAAGAAGAAGAAGAAGAAGAAGAAGAAGAAGACGAAGAAGAAGGGGAAGAAGAAGAAGAATAAGAAGAAGAAGAAGAGGTAGAAGGAGAAGAACAGGAAGAAGAGGAAGAAGGAGAAGAAGATTAAGAAGATGAAGAAAGAGAAGAAGAATAATAATAATTAGAAGAAGAATATGATGATGAAGAAGAAGAACAAGATGTATAAGAAGAAGAAGAAGAAGTGGAAGAAGAAGATGAAGAAGAAGAAGAAGAAGAAGAAGAAGAAGAAGAGGTAGAAGAAGTAGGATGAAGATGGGGAGGAGGAGGAGGAGGAGGAGGAGGAGGAGGAGGAGGAGAAGAAGAAGAAGAAGAAGAAGAAGAAGAAGAAGAAGAAGAAAAAGAAGGTGAAGAAGAAGAAGAAGAAAAGGAAAAAAAAGGAGAAGGAGAAGAAGAAAGAGAAGGAAAGAAAAAGGAGAAGAAGAAGAAGTAAAAGAAGTTGAAAAAGAAGTATATAGAGAAGAAGAAGAAGAAGAAGTAAATGAAGAAGAAGATGAAGAAAAAGAAGATTAAGAAGAAGAAAAAGTAGAAGAAGGAGAAGAAGAGGAAGATGATGATGAAGATGAAGATGAAGAAGAGGAGGAAGAAGAAGAAGATGATGAAGAGGAAGAAAGAGAAGAAGAAGAAAAGATGAAAGAGAATAAGAAGTAGTAAAAGAAGAAGAAGAAGAAGAAGAAGAAGACGTACAAGATGATGATGATGAAGAAGAAGAAGA
>JAIUJO010003418.1:35000-40000 GCA_023846275.1 Vanilla planifolia
AAGAAGAAGAAGAAGAAAAAAGTAGAGGATGAGGAGGAAGAAGAAGAAGGAGAACAAGAAGTAGAAGTTGAAGACAAAGAATAAAAAGGAAAAGAAGAAGAAGTAAAACACGAAGAAGAAGAAGAAGGAGAAGGAGAAGAAGAAGAAGAACAAGAAAAAGAAGAAGAAGAAGAACAAAAAGAAGAAGAAGAAAACGATCAAGAAGAAGAAGAAGAAGAAAATGAACTAGAAACAGAAGAAGATGAGGAAAAAGAAGAAGAAGAAGAAGAAGAAGTGCAAGAAATGGAAGAAGAAGAAGAAGAAGAACAAAAAATGTAGAAGAAGAAGAAAAAAAAAGAAAATGGCGAATAAGAAAAAGAAGAAGAGGATGAAGAAGAAAAAGAAGAAGAAAAATAATAATAAGAAGAAGGTGAACAAGACAAAGAAGACGAAGAAGAAGAAAAGAGGAGGATGATGAGGAAGAAGAAGAAGATGAACAAGAAGTAGAAGTAGACGACAGAGAAGAAAAGAAAAAAGAAGAAGAAGAAGTATAATATGAAGATGAAGAAGAAGAACAAGAAGAAGATGAATAAAACGAAGAAGAAGAAGAAGAAGAAGAAGAAGAAGAAGAAGAAGAAGGAGTAGAAGAAGGAGAACAATAAGAAGAAGGTGAAATAGAAGAAGGAGAAGAAGAAGAAGAAGGAGAACAAGGAGAAGAAGAAGAAGAAGAAGAAGAAGAAGAAGAATAAGAAGAAGAAGAAAAAGAAGAAGAAGAAGAAGAAGAAGGAGATGAAGAAGTTGAACAAGGAGAAGATGAAAGCAAGGAGAAGAAGAATAAGAAGAATAAGAAGAAGAAGAAGAATTTGAAGAAAAGGGTAATGAAGAAGAAGAAGAAGAAGATGAAGAAGATGAAGAAGAAGAAAGAGAGGAAGAAGGAGAAGAAGAAGAAGAAGATGGAGAGGATGAAGAAAAAAGAAGAAGAAAAAGTAGAAGATGAAGATGATGGAGAAGAAGAAGAAGAAGAGAAAGAAGGCAAAGAAGAAGAAGGACATGAAGAAGAAGAAGAAGAAGAAGATGAAGAACAAGAAGAAGAAGAAGAAGAAAACAAGAAAAAGAAGACAAAGAAGAAGATGAAGAGTAAGACGATGAAGAAGTAGGAGAACAAGAAGTCAAAGATGAAGGAAAAGAAGAAGAATAAGAATAAAAAGAAGAAGGTAATGAAGAAGACGTCGGAGAAGAAGTGGAATAAGAAGAAGAAGAAGCTGAAGAAGAAGAATAATAAGATGATGAAGAAGAAGTCAAAAAAGAAGTCAAGGACGAAGGAGGAGAAGGAGGAGGAGAAGAAGAAGAAGAAGAAGAAGAGAAAGAAGAGGAAGAGGAACAAGCTAAAGAAGAAGAAGAAAAAGTAGAAGAAGAAGAAGAGGAGGAAGAAGAAGAAGAAGAGAAGTAAAGAAAAGAATAAGAAGAAAAAAAAAGAAGGGGAAGAATCTAAGATGATGAAGAAGAAGATGATGTAGGAGAAAAAGAAGAAGGAGAAGAAGAAGAAGTAGAAAAAGGTGAAAAAGAAGGAGATGAAGTAAGAGAAGAAGAAAATGATTAAAAGAGGAAGAAGAAGAAGAAGAAGAAGAAGATGATGATGAAGACGAAGAAGAAGAAGAAGAAAAAATAGTGGTGAAAGAAGAAGAAGAAGAAGAAGAAGAAGAAGAAGGAGAAGAAGGAGAACCAAAAGGCAAAGGAGAAGAAGAAGAAGAAGAGGAAGTAGAAAATGAAGAAGAAGGCAGAAGATGAAGAAGAAGAAGAGGAAGATGATGAAGAAGAAGAAAAAAAAAAGAAAAAGGAGATGAAGAGAAGAAGAAAAAGAAGAAGAAGGAGAAAAAGATGAAAAGAAGAAGAAGAAGAAGGAAAAGTTGAAGAAAAGAAGGAGAAGAAGAAGAACAAAAGCAAGAAGAAGATGAAGAATTAGAAGAAGAACAAGAAGGAAAAGAAGAGGAGAAATAAGAAGAGGAGGAGGAGGAGGAAGAAGAAGAAGAAGAAGTAGACTGAAAAGAAGAAGAAAAGGCAAAACAAAAGGTAAAAGAAGAAGGAGAAGAAGAAAATGACGAAGAAGAAGAATAAGAAGAGGTTGAATACAAAGAAGAAGAAGAAAAAAATGAGTAGGAAGGAGAAGAAGAAGAAGAATAAGTAGAAGACGAAGAAGAAGAAGAAGAAGAAGAAGAAGAAGATGAAGACGAAGAAGAAGACAAAGAGGAAGAAGAATAAGAAGAAAAAGTTGAAGAAGAACGAGAAGAAGAAGAAAAGGAAGAAGAAGAAGAAGAAGAAGAAGAAGAAGAATGGAGAAGAAGAACAAAAAGAAGGTGAAGAAGAAGAAGGAGAACAAGAACAAGAAGGAGGAGAAAGAGAAAGAAGAATAGGAAGAAAAAGGAGTGGAAGAAGAAGAAGAAGAAGAAATAGAACACAAAGAAAAAAAAGAAGGAGATGAAGAAGAAGAAGAAGGAGAAGAAGAAGGAGGAGAAGAAGAAGAAGAAGAAAATGAGGAGGAAGAGGAAGATGAAAGAGAAGAAGAAGTAGAAGAAGAAGAACAAGTTGAAGAATTATAAGAAGAAGAAGAAGAAGAAGAAAAAAAAGAAGAAGAAAAAGAAGAAGAAGAAGATGGAAAAAGACTAGAAGAAGAAGAAGAAGAAGAAGAGGTAGAAGATGAAGAATAAGACAAAAAGGAAATAGAAGAAGAATTCAAAGAAGTAAAACATGAAGAAAAGGAAGAAAAAGAAGAAGAAGATGAAGAAAAAGAAGAAGAAGTGAAGAAGTAAAAGAAGTCAAAGAACATGAAGAAAAAGAACAAAAAGAAGAAGATGAAGAAAAAGAAGAAGGCGATGAAGAAGAAGAAGGAGATGAAGAAGAAGAAGAAGATGGTGATGAAGAAGACAAAGAAGAAGGAGAAGAAGAAGTAGAAGAATGAGGAGGATAAGAAGAAGAAGAAGAAGAAGAAGAAGAAGAAGAAGAAGAGGATAAAGAAGTAGAAGAAGCTAAAGAAGAAGAAGAAGAAGAAGAAGAAGGAGAAGAAGAAGAAGAAAAAGTAGACGAAGAAGGAGAAGAAGAAGAAGAAGAAGAGGAAGAAGTCAAAGAAGTACTCAAAGACAAAAGACAAGAAGAAGATGAAGAAGCAGACGAAGAAGAGTAAAGAAAAGATGAAGGAGAAGAAGAAGAAGATGATGATGAAGAAGAAGTAGGACAAGATGGTGAATAAAAAGAAGAAGAAGAAGATGAAGGAGAAGTAGAAGAAGAAAGAGGAGAAGAAGAAGGAGAAGGAGAAGGAGAAGAAGAAGAAAAAGAAGAAGTAGATGAAATAGAAGAACTAGATGAAGAAGATGGAGGAAAGGAAGAAAAAGAAGAAAATGAAGAGGAAGAAGAAGACGAAGAAGAAGGGGAAGATTTAGACGAAGATGTTGAAGAAGAAGAAGAAAAAGAAAAAGAAGAGGAAGATGAAGAAGAAGATGAAGTAGAAGGAGAAGAAGAAAATGAAGAAGGAGAAAAAGATAAAGAAGAAGAAGAAGAAGAAGAAGAAGAATTAGAAGTAGAAGAAGAAGAAGATGATGAAGAAGAAGAAGAAGAAGATTTTGATGATGATGAAGAAGAGGAAGAAGAAGAAGAACAACAAGAAGAAGAAGAAGAATAAGAATAAGAATAAGAATAAGAAGTAGTAGAAGAAAAAGAATATGTGGAATAAGAAGTAAATTAAGAAGAAAAAGAAGAGAAAGAATACGAAGAAGAGGGAAAAAATGAAGAAGAAGAAGAATAGGAAGAAGAAGAAGAAGAAGAAGAATAAGAAGAAGAAGTTCTTCCGAAAAGGTGTAGTAGAAAAGGAAGAATGGGAATGAGAAGAAGAGCAAGAAAACAAAGAAGAAATAGAAGAAGAAGAGGAAAAAGATGAAGAAGAAGAAGAAGAAGAAGAGGAAGACGAAGAAGAAGAAGAATAAGAAGAAGAAGAAGCATAAGTACTAGTAGTAGTAGAAGAAGAAGAAGAAGAAGAAGAAGAAAATGAAAAAGAATAAGAAGAAGAAGGAGAAAATGAAAAAGAATAAGAAGAAAAAGAAGAAAAGAAGAAGAAGATGGAGAAGATGAAGACAACAAAGAAGAAGAAGAAGAGGATGAAGCAGAAGACCAAAAAGAAGAAGAAGAAGAAATCAAAGAAGAAGAAGAATATTATGAAAAAGAAGAAGGAGGTGATGAAGAAGAAGGAGAATGAGAAGAAGAAGAAGAAGAAGAGGAATAAGAAGATAAAGAAGGTGAAGAAGATGTATGAAAAGAAGAAGCAGAAGAAAAAGATTAAGAAGAAGAAGTAGAAGAAGAAGAAGGAGAATAAGAAGTAGGAGAAGAAGAAGAAGAAGAAGAAGAAGGAGAAGAAGATGAAGAAGAAGAAGATGAATAAGAAGAAGAAGACAATGATGAAGACGAAGAAGAAGGAGAAGTAGAAGGAGAAGACGATGAAGAAGAAGGAGACCAAGAAGAAGAACAAGAAGAAGAAGGTGAAGAAGAAGGAGAAGAAGATGTGGAAGAAGATGAAGAAGGAGATGAAGAAGTTAAAGAAGAAGTAGTAGAAGAAGAAGAAAAAAAAGAAGGACAAGAAAATGAGGAAGAAGAAGAAGAAGATGATGAAGAAGAAGAAGAAGAAGAAGAAGAAAAAGAAGATGAAGATGACAAAGAAGATGATTAAGAAGAGGAAAATAAGTAGAAGAAGAGTAAGAAGAACAAGAAGACAAAGAAAAAGAAGTAGAAGAAGAAGAAGATGAAGTAGAAGAAGAAGATGGAGGAGAAGTCAAAGAAAATGAAGAAAGAGAATAAAAGAAGGAGAAGTGGAAAAAGAAAAAGAAGAAGAAGAAGACGATGAAGAAGAAGATTGTGAAGAAGAAAGAGAAGAAGTAGAAGAAGAACAAGAAGAAGGTGAAGAAGAAGAAGATGTAGAAGAAGTCGAAGAACATGAAGAAAAAGAAGAAGAAGAAGAAGAAGAAGTTGAAGAAGTGGAA
>JAIUJO010003418.1:57500-60000 GCA_023846275.1 Vanilla planifolia
AAGAACAAGATATACAGCAAGAAGAAGATGATGATGATGATGGAGAGAAAGAACAGGTGGAAGAGGAAAGGGAAGAATAACAAGAGGAAGAGGAAGAAGAAGAAGAAGAAAAAGGAGAAAAAGAAGAAGAAAAAGTTGGAGGAGGAGAAGAAGAAGAAGATGAAAATTTTAAAGAAGGAGAAGAAGAAGAGGAGGAAGTAAAAGAAGAAGAACAAGAAGAGGAAGAAGAAGAAGAAAAAGAAGAGAAAGAATAAGAAGAAGAAGAAGAAGAAGAGGAAAAGAAGAAGAAGAAGAAAGTGGAAGTAGAGGTAGTAGTAGTAGTAGTAGAAGAAGAAAAAAAAAAAGAAAAAGAAAAGGAAAATGAAGATAAAAAAGAAGAAGAAAAAGTAGAAGAAGAAGCAGACAAAGAAGAACAAGAAGAGCAAGAAGAACAAGAAGAAGAAGAACAAGCACAAGAAGAAGAAGAGGAAGAAGAAGTAGAATAGGAGAAGAATTAGAAATAGACGGAGAAGAAGAAGAAGAAGAAGAAGATGATGATGAGGAAGGAGAAGAAGAAAAAGAAGAAGAAGAAGAAGGAGAAGAAGAAAAAAATGAAGAAGAAGAAGAAGAGGAAGAAGAAGAAGAAGAAGAAGAAAGACAAGAAGAAGAAGAAGAAGAAGAAGAAGAAGGAGAAGAAGAAAAATTTGAAGTAGAAGGAGGAGAAGAAGAAAAAGAAGAAGTACTAGAGGAAGAAAGAGAAGAAATGGGAGAAGAAGAAGAAGAAGAGGAATTAAAACAAGAAGAAAAAGAAGAAGAAGAAGAAGAAGAAGAAGAAGAGGAAGAAGAGAAAGAAGAGGAAGAAGAAGAAGAAGAAGAAACAGGGCAAAAATAACAAGTAGATGAAGAAGAGGAAGAAGAAGAAGAAGAAGAAAAAGTAGAAGAACTAGAAGAAGAAGAAGAAGAGGGGGAAGAAGAAAAAGATGGAGAGGAATAAAACTATTAAGAAGAAATAAAAGAAGATGAAGAAGAAGAGGAAGATGATGATGATGATGATGACGATGATGAGGAGGAAGAAGAAGAAGAAGAAGAACAAGCTGAAGAAAAAAAACGAGTGGAGGAAGAAAAAAGGAGAAGAAGAAGATGAGGAGCAAGAAGAAGAAGAAGAAGAAATTGAGGAAGAAGAATAAGAAATGAAGAAGAAGAAGAAGAAGAAGAGGAATAACATGAACAAGAAAGTAGAAGTTGTAGAAGAGGAGGAAGAAGAAGAACTAGAAGTGTAAGAGGAAGAAGAAGATGAAAAATATGAAGAAGTAGAAGAAGATAAAAAATATAAAGAAGAAGAAGAAGAAGAAGAAGACCAAGAAGAAGAAGCAGATGATGAAGAATAAGAGGAAGAAGAAGAAGATAATGAGAAGAATTAGAAGAAGGAGAAGAAGAAGAGGAAGGTGACGACGAAGAACTAGAAGAGGAAGAAGAAGAAGAAGTAGGAGAAGAAGAGGAAGAAGAAGATGACGAAGGAGAAAAACAAGGAGGAGAAGAAAAACTAGAAGAAGAAGAAAAAGAAGTTGAAGAAGATGAAGAAGATAACAAAGAAGAAGAAGAAAAAGAAGAAGAAGTAGAAGATGAAGGAGACAAAGAAGAAGAAGAAGAAGACAAAGAAGAGGAAGAAGAAGAAGCAGGAGGAGACAAGAAGAAAAGGAAGAGGAAGAAGGGGAAGAAGAAGAAGAAGAAGAAGAAGACGAAAAACAAGAAGTAGAAGACGAAGAAGTAAAAGAAGAAAAAAAGAAGAAGAAAAAGAAAAAGAAGTGTAACAAGAAGAAGGCAAAAAAGGCAATTAACAAGAAGATGAAGAAAAAGAAATAGAAAAAGAAGAAGAAGAAGAAGAAGGATATAAAAAAGAGGAAAGTGAAGATGAAGAATAGGAAAAAAAGAAGAGGAAGAAGAAGAAGAGGTAGAAGAAGTAGATGAAGAAGAAGAAGAAGAGAAAGAAGAAGAAGAAGATGATGATGAAGTGGAAGAAGACGGAGAAGAAGAAGGAGAAGAAGAAAAAAGAGAAGAAGAAGAAGAAGAAGAAGAAGAACAAGAAGAAGAAGAGCAAGAGGAAGAAGTAGATGAAGAAGTAATGAAAGAAGAAGAGGAAGAAGAAGAAGAAGAAGAAGAAGTGGGAGAAGGAAATGAAGAAGAAGAAGGAAAGAAAGTTGGTGAAGAAGAAGAAGAAGAAGAACAGGATGAAGAAGAAGAAGAAGAAGAACAAGAATAACTAGAAGAAGAAGAGGAAAAAAGAGAAGAAGATGAACACAAAGTTAAAGAAGAATACATAGTAGTAGAGGAAGAAGATGATGAAGAAGAAGGAGAGCAACAATAAGAGCCAGATGAAGAACAAGATGTACAGCAAGAAGAAGATGATGATGATGATGGAGAGAAAGAACAGGTGGAAGAGGAAAGGGAAGAATAACTAGAGGAAGAGGAAGAAGAAGAAGAAGAAAAAGGAGAAAAAGAAGAAGAAAAATTTGGAGGAGGA
>JAIUJO010003418.1:62500-82500 GCA_023846275.1 Vanilla planifolia
AAAAAGAAAAGAAAAGGAAAATGAAGATAAAAAAGAAGAAGAAAAAGTAGAAGAAGAAGCAGACAAAGAAGAACAAGAAGAAGAAGAAGAAGAAGAACAAGCACAAGAAGAAGAAGAGGAAGAAGAAGTAGAAATGGAGAAGAATTAGAAAAAGATGGAGAAGAAGAAGAAGAAGAAGAAGATGATGATGAGGAAGGAGAAGAAGAAAAAGAAGAAAAAGAAGAAGAAGAAGAAGGAGAAGAAGAAGAAAATGAAGAAGAAGAAGAAGAAGAAGAAGAAGAAAGACAAGAAGAAGAAGAAGAAGAAGAAGAAGAAAAATTTGAAGTAGAAGGAGGAGAAGAAGAAAAAGAAGAAGTAATAGAGGAAGAAAGAGAAGAAATGGGAGAAGAAGAAAAAGAAGAAAAAGAAGAAGAAGAAGAAGGAGAAGAAGAAGAAAATGAAGAAGAAGAAGAAGAAGAAGAAGAAGAAAGACAAGAAGAAGAAGAAGAAGAAGAAGAAGGAGAAGAAGAAAAATTTGAAGTAGAAGGAGGAGAAGAAGAAAAAGAAGAAGTACTAGAGGAAGAAAGAGAAGAAATGGGAGAAGAAGAAGAAGAAGAGGAATTAAAACAAGAAGAAAAAGAAGAAGAAGAAGTAGAAGAAGAGGAGGAAGAAAAAAAAAGAGGAAGAAGAAGAAGAAGAGGAAGAAGAAGAAGAAGAAGAAAACAGGGCAAAAATAAGAAGTAGATGAAGAAGAGGAAGAAGAAGAAGAAGAAGAAAAAGTAGAAGAACAAGAAGAATAAGAAGAAGAGGAGGAAGAAGAAAAAGATGGAGAGGAATAAAAATATTAAGAAGAAATAAAAGAAGATGAAGAAGAAGAGGAAGAAGAGGAAGATGATGATGATGATGATGACGATGAGGAGGAGGAGGAAGAAGAAGAAGAACAAGCTAAAGAAGAAAAAGGAGTGGAAGAAGAAAAAAGGAGAAGAAGAAGAAGAGGAGCAAGAAGAAGAAGAAGAAGAAGAAATTGAGGAAGAAGAAGAAGAAGAAATTGAGGAAGAAGAATAAGAAAAGAAGAAGAAGAAGAAGAAGAGGAATAACATGAACAAGAAAGTAGAAGTTGTAGAAGAGGAGGAAGAAGAAGAATTAGAAGTGTTAGAGGAAGAAGAAGATGAAAAATATGAAGACGTAGAAGAAGATAAAAAATATAAAGAAGAAGAAGAAGAAGAAGAAGAAGACCAAGAAGAAGAAGTAGATGATGAAGAATAAGAGGAAGAAGAAGAAGATAATGAGAAGAATTAGAAGAAGGAGAAGAAGAAGAGGAAGGTGACGACGAAGAACAAGAAGAGGAAGAAGAAGAAGAAGCAGGAGAAGAAGAGGAAGAAGAAGATGACGAAGGAGAAGAAGAAGAAGGAGGAGGAGGAGGAGAAGAAAACCTAGAAGAAGAAGAAAAGAAGTTGAAGAAGATGAAGAAGATAACGAAGAAGAAGAAGAAAAAGAAGAAGTAGAAGATGAAGGAGACAAAGAAGAAGAAGAAGAAGAAGAAGAAGAAGAAGACAAAGAAGAGGAAGAAGAAGAAGCAGGAGGAGACAAGAAGAAAAGAAGAGGAAGAAGGGGAAGAAGAAGAAGAAGAAGAAGAAGAAGACGAAAAACAAGAAGTAGAAGACGAAGAAGTAAAAGATGAAAAAAAGAAGAAGAAAAAGAAAAAGAAGTGTAACAAGAAGAAGGCAAAAAAGACAATTAAAAAGAAGATGAAGAAAAAGAAATAGAAAAAGAAGAAGAAGAAGAAGAAGGATGTAAAAAGGAGGAAAGTGAAGATGAAGAACAGGAAAAAAAAGAAGAGGAAGAAGAACAAGAGAAAGAAGAAGAAGAAGATGATGATGAAGTGGAAGAAGACGGAGAAGAAGAAGGAGAAGAAGAAAAAAGAGAAGAAGAAGAAGAAGAGGAAAAAGAGAAGAGAAGAAGAAGAAGAAGAAGAAGTGGGAGAAGGAAAAGAAGAAGAAGGAAAGGAAGTTGGTGAAGAAGAAGAAGAAGAAGAACAGGATGAAGAAGAAGAAGAAGAAGAACAAGAATAACTAGAAGAAGAAGAGGAAAAAGGAGAAGAAGATGAAGACAAAGTTAAAGAAGAATGCGAAGTAGTAGAGGAATAAGATGATGAAGAAGAAGGAGAACAACAATAAGAGCCAGATGAAGAACAAGATATACAGCAGAAGAAGATGATGATGATGATGGAGAGAAAGAACAGGTGGAAGAGTAAAGGGAAGAATAACTTGAGGAAGAGGAAGAAGAAGAAGAAGAAAAAGGAGAAAAAGATGAAGAAAAAGTTGAAGGAGGAGAAGAAGAAGAAGAAGATGAAAATTTTAAAGAAGGAGCAGAAGAAGAGGAGGAAGAAGAAGAAGAGGAGGAAGAAGAAGAAGAAAAAGAAGAGAGAATAAGAAGAAGAAGAAGAGGAAAAGAAGAAAAATAAAAAGAAGAAGAAGAATGTGGAAGTAGAGGTAGTAGTAGTAGTAGAAGAAGAAGAAGAAAAAAAGAAAAAGAAAAGGAAAATGAAGATAAAAAAGAAGAAGAAAAAGTAGAAGAAGAAGCAGACAAAGAAGAATAAGAAGAAGAAGAAGAAGAAGAACAAGCACAAGAAGAAGAAGAGGAAGAAGAAGTAGAAAAGGAGAAGAATTAGAAAAAGATGGAGAAGAAGAAGAAGAAGAAGAAGAAGATGAGGAAGGAGAAGAAGAAAAAGAAGAAAAAGAGAAGAAGAAGAGAAGAAGAAGAAAATGAAGAAGAAGAAGAAGAGGAAGAAGAAGAAGAAGAAGAAAGACAAGAATAAGAAGAAGAGAAGGAGAAGAAGAAAAATTTGAAGTAGGAGGAGAAGAAGAAAAAGAAGAAGTACTAGAGGAAGAAAGAGAAGAAATGGGAGAAGAAGAAGAAGAAGAGGAATTAAAACAAGAAGAAAAAGAAGAAGAAGAAGAAGAAGAAGAGGAAGAAGAAAAAGAAGAGGAAGAAGAAGAAGAAGAGGAAGAAGAAGAAGAAGAAGAAGAAACAGGGCAAAAATAAGAAGTAGATGAAGAAGAGGAAGAAGAAGAAGAAGAAGAAAAAGTAGAAGAACTAGAAGAAGAAGAAGAGGGGGAAGAAGAAAAAGATGGAGAGGAATAAAAATATTAAGAAGAAATAAAAGAAGATGAAGAAGAAGAGGAAGATGATGATGATGATGATGACGATGATGAGGAGGAAGAAGAAGAAGAAGAACAAGCTGAAGAAGAAAACGAGTGGAGGAAGAAAAAAGGAGAAGAAGAAGAAGAGGAGCAAGAAGAAGAGGAAGAAGAAATTTAGGAAGAAGAATAAGAAAAGAAGAAGAGAAGAAGAAGAAGAGGAATAACTTGAACAAGAAAGTAGAAGTTGTAGAAGAGGAGGAAGAAGAAGAATTAGAAGTGTAAGAGGATGAAGAAGATGAAAAATATGAAGAAGTAGAAGAAGATAAAAAATATAGAGAAGAAGAAGAGGAAGAAGACCAAGAAGAAGAAGCAGATGATGAAGAATAAGAGGAAGAAGAAGAAGATAATGAGAAGAATTAGAAGAAGGAGAAGAAGAAGAGAAAGGTGACGACGAAGAACAGAAGAGGAAGAAGAAGAAGAAGTAGGAGAAGAAGAGGAAGAAGAAGATGACGAAGGAGAAGAAGAAGAAGAAGGAGGAGGAGGAGGAGAAGAAAAACTAGAAGAAGAAGAAAAAAAAGTTGAAGAAGATGAAGAAGATAACAAAGAAGAAGAAGAAAAAGAAGAAGAAGTAGAAGATGAAGGAGACAAAGAAAAAGAAGAAGATGAAGAAGAAGAAGACATAGAAGAGGAAGAAGAAGAAGCAGGAGGAGACAAGAAGAAAAAGAAGAGGAAGAAGGAGAAGAAGAAGAAGAAGAAGAAGACGAAAAACAAGAAGTAGAAGACGAAGAAGTAAAAGAAGAAAAAAAGAAGAAGAAAAAGAAAAAGAAGTGTAACAAGAAGAAGGCAAAAAAGACAATTAACAAGAAGATGAAGAAAAAGAAGTAGAAAAAGAAGAAGAAGAAGAAGGATGTAAAAAGGAGGAAAGTGAAGATGAAGAATAGGAAAAAAAAGAAGAGGAAGAAGAAGAAGAGGTAGAAGAAGTAGATGAAGAAGAAGAAGAAGATGATGATGAAGTGGAAGAAGACAAAGAAGAAGAAGAAGAAGAAGAAGAAGAAGAAGAAGAAGAAGAAGAAAAAGAAGGAGAAGAAGAAGGAAAAGAAGGTGAAAAAATAGAAGCAGGAGGAGGAGGAGAAGAAGAAATAGAAAATGAAGAAGAAGAAGAAGAAGAAGAAGACAAAGAAGAAGAAAAATAAGACGAAGAAAAATTAGAAGAAGAGGAAGAAAAAGAAGAAGATGACAAAAAAGAAGAAGAGAAGAACAAGAAGAAGAAGGCAAAGATGATGAAGAAGAACAGAAGAAGAAGAAGAAACAAATGAAGTAGATGAAGAAAGGAGATGAAAAAGATGAAGAAATAGAATGAGAGGAAGAAGAGGAAGAAGTAGAGGACAAAGAGGTAGAAGAAGAAGTAGTAGTAGTAATAGTAGTAGCAGTAGAAGAAGAAGAAGAAGAAGAAGAAGAATAAGAAGAAGAAGAAGAAGAAGATGGAGAAGAAGGAGAAAAAAGAGGAGGTGGAGAAGGAGAAGAAGGAGAAGAAGAAGAAGACAAAAATGAAGAAGAAGAATAATAAGAATAAGAATAAGAAGAAGAAGAAGAAGAAGAATAAGAAGAAGTAGAGGAAGAAGAAGAAGAAAGAGTTGATGAAGAAGAAAAACAAGAAGAAGAAGAAGAAAAATAAATAGAAGTAAACAAAGAAGAAGATAATGAGAAGATGAAGATAAAGAAGACAAGGAAGATGAAGAAGAAGGAGAATAAGAAGTGAAGAAGAAGAAGAAGAAGGAGAAGAAGAAGAAGAAGAAGTAGAAGAAGAAGGAGAAAAACATGAAGAGAAGACAGTTGAGATGATAAAGATGAAGTAGAAACAAAGAAGGAAAAGAAGAAGAACAAGAAGAAGTGGAATATGAAGATGACAAGAAGATGAAGGGGAGAAAAAGAAGAAAGAAGAAGAAGAAGAAGAAGAAGAAGAACGAGAAGAAGATGAAATGATGGAAGAAGAGGGCAAAGAGAAGAAGAAGAAGAAGAAGAAGAAGGAGAAGGAGAAGAAGAAAAAGAAGAAGAAGAAAACGAAAAAGAAGATGAAGAAGATGAAGAAGAAGAAGAAAACGAAGAATTAGAAGAAGAAGAAGAAGAAGAAGAAGAAGAAGAAGAAGAAGAAGAAGAAGAAGAAGTAGAACAAATTGGTGAAGGAAAAAGTAGAAACAGAAAGAAGAAGAAGAAGAAAAAGAAGAAGGAGAAGAAGAAAAAGAAGAACATGGAGAACAAGAAAAAAAAAAGAAAGAAGGAAAAAGATGAAGAAGAAAGAGAAGAAGAAAAAGATGCAGAAGAAGAAGAAGTAGAAGTAAAAGAAGAGTAAGAAGAAGAACAAGACGATGAATAAGAAGAAGAAGCAGGAGAGAGGAACATGAAGAAGAAGACAAATAAGTCGAACAAGAAGAAGACAGAAAAGAAGGCAAAAAAGGCGATGAAGAAGAAGATGAAGTAGAAGAAGAAGAAGAAAAAGAAGAAGAAGAAGAAGGAGAAGAAGAAGAAGTAGAAGGAGAAGAAGAAGAAGAAGATGAAGACAAAGCAGGTAGAGAAGAAGAAGAAGAAAAAGAAGAAGAAGAAGGAGAAGAAGAATACGGAGAAGAAGAAGAAGAAAAAGATGAAGAAGGACGAACGGGAAGAAGAAGAAGAAGAAGAGGAAGGCAAAAAAGACAAAGAACAAGAGAAGGAGAAGAAGAAGAACAAGATGATGATGATGATGATGGTGAAGAAGAACAAGGAGGGAGGAGAAGAAGAACAAGAAGAAGAAGAAGGAGAAAAAGAAGAAGAAATAACTGAAAATAAAGAAGAACAAGATGAAGAACAAGGAGAAGAAGATGAAGAAGAAGAAGAAGAAGATGATGATGATGATGATGAAGTAGAAGAAGAAGAAGAAGTAGGAGGAAGAGAAGTAGGAGAAGAAGAAGAAGAAGAAGAATAAGCGGAAGAAGAACGAGAAGAAGAAGAAGAAGAAGAAGAAGAAGAAGAAGAAGAGGAAGAAGATGATAGAGAAGACGAAGAAAAGATGAAGAAAGATAAGAAGAAGAAGAAGAGTAAGAAAAAGATGAAGAAAAAAGTTGAGGAAGAAGAAGAAGAAGATGAGAAGAAGGCGAGGAAGAAGAAGAAGAAGAAGAAAAAGAAGAAAGAGGAGATAGAAGAAGAAGAAGAAGAAGAGGGACAAAGAACAAGAAGATGCTGTAGAAGAAGAAGTAGTAGTAGAAGAAGAAGAAGAAAAAAGAAGAAGGATGAGAAGAAGAAGGAGAAGAATGGGAAGAAGGAGAACAAGAAGACGAAGAAGAAGAAGAAGAAGAAGAAGAAGAGAAGGAGAAGAAGAAGAATAAGAAGAAGAACAGGAAGTAAAAGAAGGAGGAGGAGGAGGAGGAGGAGAAGAAGAAGAAAAAGATGAACGATAAGAAAAAGAAGATGAAGAAGAAGAAGAAAAGGATGAAGCACTAGAAGAAAAAGAAGAAGAAGAAGAGCAAGAAGAAGAAAAAGAGCAAGAAGAAGAAGAAAAAAAAAAGGTGAAGAGGAAGAAGAAGAAGAAGAAGAAGAAGAAGAAAGAAGAAGAAGAAGAAGAAGAAGAAGAACCAGAAGAAGAAGAAGGAGAAGAAGAAGAAGAAGAAAAAGAAGAAGAACAAGAAGAAGAAGAAGAAGAAGAAGAAGTTGAAGAAGAAGAAAAAGAAGAAGAAGGTGTAGGAGGAGGAAGATGAAGAAGAAGATGAAGACGAAGAAGAAGACGACGAATAAGAGGAAGAAGAAGTCAAAGAAGGAGAAGAAGGAGAAAAGAAATAGAAAGGAACAAAACAAAGAAGAGGATGAGGAAGATGACAAAGAAGAAGAAAGAGTTGAAGAAGATTAAGAAAAGGAAGACAAAGAAGAAGAAGAACAAGAAGAAGAAGAAGATGATGAAGAAGTGGAAGAAGAAGAGGAAAAGGAAGTAGAAGAGAAGAAGATGATGATGAAAAGATCAAGAAGAATAAGAAGAGCAAGAAGAAGAAGAAGAAGAAGAAGAAGTAGTAGTAGTAGAAGAAGAAGAAGAAAAAGAAGAAAAAGAAAAGTAAAAAGAAGAACAGTAAGAAGAAGAACAAAGACGAAGAATAAGAAGAAGAAAAAATAGAAGAAGAACATGAAGAAGAAGACGAGGTAGAACAAGAAAAAGACAAAGTAGAAAAGAAGACTAAAAAGAAGAAGGAAAAAAGGCGATGAAGAAGAAGACGAAGAAAAAGAAGAAGAAGAAGAAGAAGGAGAAAAAAGAAGAAGGAGAAGAAGAAGAAGATGAAGTCGAAGCAAGAAATGAAGAAGAAGAAAAAGAATTAGGAGAAGAAGAAGAAAAAGTAGAGGAAGAAGTAGAAGAAGACGAAAGAAGAAGATGAAGAAAAAGAAGAAGAAGACGAACAAGAAGATGAAGAAGAAGAAGAACAAGAAGATGATGATGATGAAGATGAAGAACAAGAAGAAGAAGACGAAGAAGTAGAAGAAGAAGCCGAAGAAGAAGAAGATGACGAAGAGAATGGAGGAGAAGATGTAGAAGAAGAAGAAGATGAAGAAGAAGAGGAAGAAGAAGAAGAAGAAGAAGAAGAAAAGGAAGAAAAAGAAGAATAAGAAGAAGAAGAAGGAGAAGAAGAAGTAGTAGTAGTAGTAGTAGAAGAAGAAGTTGATGATGAAGTAGAAAAAGAAGAAGAAGAATAAGAAGAAGATGAAGAAGAAGACAAAGAAGAAGAAGAAAAAGAAGAAGAAGTGGAAGAAGAAGAACAAATAGAAGAAGTAGAAGAAGAAGAAAAAGATAAAGAAGAAAAGATAAAGAAGAAAAAGAAGAGGAAGAAGTAGCAGAAGAAGAATGAGAATAAGAAGATGAAGAGAAAGAGAAAGAAGAAGATGAAGAAGAAGAGGAATTAGAAGAAGGAGGAGGAGAAGAAGAAGAAGAAGAAGAAGAAGATGAAGAAAAAGAAGAATAAGAAGAAGAAGAAGAAGAAGAGGAAGAATAAGAAAAAAGAAGAAGAAGATTAAGAATAAGAAGAAGAAGAGGAGGAAGAAGAGGAAGAAGAACAAGTGGAAGAAGAAGAAGAAGATGAAGGAGAAGAAGAAAAAACAGAAAAAGAAGAAGAAGAAGAAGAAGAAGAGAAGAAGGAGAAGTAGAAGAAGAGGAAGAAGAAGAAGAAGAAGAAGAAGAAGAGAAGAAGAAGAAGAAGAAGAATATGAAGAAGATTAAGAAAAAGAATAAGAGAAAGAAGAAGAAGATGAAGAAGAAGAAAAAAGAAGAAGAAGAAGAAGAAGAAGAAGATGATGATGATGAAGAAGAAGATTTTTTTTTGAAAAGAAGAAGAAGATGATGAAGAAGAAGAAGAAAAAGAAGAAGGATAAGAAAAAAGAAGGATAAGTAGGAGAAGAAGGAGAATAAGAAAAAGAAAAAGAAGAAGAAAAAGATGGAGAAGGAGGAGGAGGAGCAAGAGGAGAAGAGGAAGAAGAAGAAGAAAAAAGAAAGAACAATTAGAAAAAGAAGAAGAACAAGAAGAAGAAGAATAAGAAGAAGAAGAGGAAGTACAAGAGGAAAAAGAAGAAGAACAAGAATAAGATGAAGAAGAGTAAGAATAAAGAAGATGATGAAAAAAGAAAAAGGAGGAGAAGAAGAAGAAGCAGTAAAAAGAAGAAGAAAAACACGACATAGAAGAAGAAGAAGGAGAAGAAGAAGAAGTAGAAGAAGAAGAAGAAGAAGAAGAAGAAAGAAGAAGAAGAAGAAAGAAGAAGGAAAAGAAGAAGAAGAAGAAGAAGAAGTCAAAGAAGGAGAAGAAGAAGAGAACATAGAAGTGGAAGAAGAAGAAAATGAAGAAGTGGAAAAAGAAGAAGAAAAAGAAGAAGATGAAGAACAAAAAATAAAAGAAGAAGAAGAAGAAGAAGAAGAGGAAAAAGATGAACCAAAACAAGAAGATGATGGAAGAAGAAGAAGATGAGGGCTAAGAAGATGAAGAAAAAGAGAATGAAGAAAAAGATGGAGAAGGAGAAGAAGACAAAGAAGAAGAAGAAGAAGATGAAGAAGAAGAAGAAGAAGATGAAGAAGTCGAAGGAAGATAAGAAGAAGAAGAAGAAGAAGTAATGATGAAGAAATATTTGAAGAAGAGGAAGGAGTAGAATAAGAAGAAGAGGTAGAAGATGAAGAAGAAGAAGAAGTATAAGGAGAAGAAGAAGCAGAAGAACAAGAATATGACAAAGAATAAGGGAATGAAGAAGAAGGAAAAAGACGAAGAAGAAGTAAAAGAAGTCGAAGAAGAAGAAGAAGAAGAAGAAAAAGAAGAAGAAGAAAAAGAAGAAGATGAGAAAGATGAGGAAGAAGATTAAGAAGAAGAAGAAGAAGAAGAAGAAGAAGAAGAAGAAGGAGAAGATGAAGAAGAATAAGAAGAAGAAGAAGAAGAAGAAGAAAAAGAAGAAGAAGAGAAGGAGAAGAAAAAGGAGGAGAAGGAGAAGAGGAAGAAGAAGAAGAAGAAGATGATGATGATGAAGAAGACTAGGAAGAAGAAGAGGAGGAAGAAGAAGAGGAGGAAGATAATGAAGAGGAAAAAGAACTCGAAGAAGAAAGAAGAGGAAGGACATAAAGAGGAAGAAGTAGAAGAGGATGTAGAATAAGAAGAATAAGATAAGAATAAGAAGAAGAAGAAGAAGGTGAAGATGATGATGAAGAAGATGATGAAGAAGAGGAAAAGAGGAAGAAGAAGAAGGAAAAGAAGACTAAGAAGAAGATGGTGAAGAAGGAGGAGAAGGTGCAAGTAATGGTAGTAGTAGTAGAAGTAGAAGTAGTAGAAGAAGAAGAGGAAGAAGAAAAAGTCGGAGAAGAAGATGCAGAAGGAGACGATGGAGATAATGAAGAGGACAGAGAAAAAGGAGTAGAAGGAGAAGAAGAGAAGAAGAAGAAGAATAAGAAGATTAAGTAGAAGTGGAAGAAGAAGTAGAAGAAGAAAGAGAAGAAGAAGAAGGAGAAGAAGTAGAAGAAGAAGAAGACGAAAGAAGAAGAAGGAAGAAGAAGTAAAAGAAGAAGAAAAATAAGAATAAGAAGAAAATGAAGAAGAAGAAGAAAGAAGAAGAAGAAAGAAGAAGAAGAAGAAGAGACAAAGAAAGAAGAAGAAGAAGGAGAAGAAGGAGAAGAAAAAGAATAAGTAAAAAAAGACAAAGATGAAGTAGAAGAAGACAAAGAAGAAAAAAAGGAAGAAGTCAAAGAAGGAGGAGGAGAAAGAAGAAGAAGAAGAAGAAGAGGACGAATAAAAATAAAAAGAAGTAGGAGAAGAAGAAGAAAGAAGTCGAAGAAGAGAAGATGATGAAGAAGAAGAAGTACACAGAAAAGAAAATAAGAAGAAGAAGAAGAAGAAGATGATGAACAAGAGGGAGAAGAGGGAGAAGTAGAAGAAGAAGAAGAAGAAGAAATGACAAGAATAGGAAGAGGAAGAAGAAGAAATGGAAGGAGTTTCAAGGAGGAGGAGGAGGACGACGAGAAGAAGAGGATGAAAAAGAAGAGTAAGAAGAAGAGGAAGATGAAGAAGAAGAAGAAGATAAAGATCAAAAAGAATAGCAAGAAAAAGAAGAAGACAAAGAAGAAGAAGAAGGAGAAGAAGAAGAAGAATTAGAAGAGGAAAAACACTAAGAAGAAGAAGAGAAGAAAGAAGTGCAAGAACAAGAAGATGAAAAATTAAAAAGAAGAACAAGAAGAAGATGAAGAAGAAGAAAAAGAAAGAAGAAGAAGGAGAAGAAGAAGTCAAAGAAGAAGGATGAAAAGGAAGTATAAGAAGAAGAAGAAGAAGTTGAAGAAGTAGAAGGCGAAGAAAAGAGAAGAAGGTCAAGAAAATGAAGTAGTAGAAGATGAAGAAGCAGAACAATAAGAAGAAAAAGAAGAAGGGGAAGAAGAACGACAAGAAGAAGAAGTAGAGGAAGAAGTAGTAGTAGAGGAAGAAGAAGAAGAAGAAAGTGAAGAAGAAGGAGGAGGAGAAGAAGAAGATGAAGAAGAAGACGAAGAAGACAATGAAGAGCAAGAAGAAGCAAAGAAGGGAGAATGACAAGAAGAAAAGGAAGATGATGAAAATGAAGATGAAGATGAGGAAGAAGAAGAAGAAGGAGAAGATGATGACGAAGAAGTATAGAATGATGAAGAAGAAGAAGAAGTAGAAGAAGAAGAAGAAAGAGAAGAAGAAAAAGGAGAAGAAGGAGAAGAAGAAAAAGAAGAAAGAAGAAGAAAAAGAAGAAGAAGAAAAAGAAGAAGAAGAAGAAGAAAAAAAAAAGAAGAAGAAGATGAGGTAAAAGAAGAAGAAGATGAAGAAAAGGAAGAAGAAAAAGAAGGAGAAGAAGAAGGAGAAGAAGAAGAAAAGAAGAAGAAGAAAGAAGAAAAGAAGAAGAAAAAGAAGGAGAAGAAGAACAAGAAGAAGAAGAAGAAGGAGAAGAAGAAGATGAAGAAGAAGAAGAACGAGAAGAAAAAGAAGAACAACAAGGAGAAGGAAGAAGAAGAAGAGAAAGAAGAAGTAGGAGGAGAAGAAGAAGAAGAAGAAGAAGAAGAACAAGAACACGAAGAAGAAGAAGAGAAAGAAGAACAAGAAGAAGTTGAAGTAGAAGAAGAAGAAGGAGAAGATGAAGAAGAAGAAGAAGATGATGATGATGATGATGATGATGAAAAAGGAGAAAATGAAGAAGAAGACGAGAAAGAAGGAGAAGGAGAAGAAGAAGTCAAAAAAGAAGGAGGAGAAGAAGTAGAAGAAGAAGAAGCTAAATAAGAAGGAGAAGAAGAGGAAGTTGGAAACGAAGGAAAAGTACGAGAAGGAGAAAAAGAAAGAGAAGAAGAACAAGACAAAGAAGAAGAAGAAGAAGATGATGAACAAGAAGAAGGCAAAGAAGAAGAACATTGAGAGGAAGAAGAAAGAAATAGAAGAAGAAGAAGAGGATGAAGAAGAGAAAAAGAAGAAGAAGAAGAAGAAGAAGAAGAAGAAGAAGAAGAAGAAATAGAAGAAGAAGAAGATGAAGTAGGAGAAAAAGAAGAAGACGAAGAAGAAGAAGAAGAAGAAGAAGAGTAAGAATAAGTACTAGAAGAATAATAATAAGAAGAGGAGAAGAAATAATAGATGAATGAGAGGAGAAGAAGAAAAAAATGAAGTAGAAAAAGAAGGAGAACAAGGAGAAGAAGAAGAAGAAGAAGAAGAAGAGAAAAAGGAAGAAGAAGAAGATGAAGAAGAAAAAGTCGAAGAACAAGACAACGAGGAAGAAGAAGAAGAAAAAGGGGAAGAATGACAAGAAGAAGAAGATCATGATCAAGAAGAAGAAGAAGAAGAAAAAGTGTGGAACGAAGAAGATGAAGAAATGAGGAACAAAACGAGGAAGAAGAAGAAGAAGAAGAAGAAGAAGAATAGGAAGAACAAATAGAAAAGGAAGAAGGCAAAGAAGAAGAGGAAGAAGATTAGGAAGAAGATAAAGAAAAAGAAGATGATGATGAAGAAGAAGAATAAGAAGGAATGAAGCAAAAGAAGAAGAAGAAGAAGAAGAAGAAGAAGAAGAAAAAGAAGATGAAGAAGATGGAGAAGCAGAAGGAGAAGAAGAAGGAGAAGAAGAAAAAGAAGATGACGAAGAAGAAGAAGAAGAAGAGAAAGAATTAGAATAACAAAAGGGAGAAGAAGAAGAAGAAGATGAAGAAGAAGAAGAAGAAGAAGTAGGAGAAGAAGAAGAAGAGGAAGAAGAAGAACTACAAGAAGAAGACGGACAAGAGGAGGGAGAAGAAGAATAAGAATAAGAAAAATAGAGACCAAGAAGGAGAAGGAGGAGATGAAGTAGAAGAAAAAGAAGGTGAAGAAGTAAGTGGAGAAGTAGTAATAGGAGGAGGAGGAGGGTAGAGAAGAAGAAGAAGAAGATGATGATGATGGAGAAGAAAAAGTTGAAGAAGGAGAAGAAGAAGAAGGAGAAGACGAAGGAGAAGATGAAGAAGGAGAAGAAGAAGAAGAAGAAGAAGAAGAACAAGAATAACAAGAAGAAGAAGGTGGCAAAGAAGAAGAAGAAGAAGAAGAAGAAGAAGAAATAGAAGAAGAAGAAGGTGAAGAAGAAGAAGAAGAAGAAGAAAAAGATGAAAAGAAGAAGAATATGGAAAAGAAGAAGAAGAAGAAGTAGAAGTAGAAGAAGAAGAGGACAAAGAAGAAGAAGATTAAGAAGAAGAAAAAGAAGTAGTATAAGAAGAAGAAGATGATGATGATGATGAAAAAAATAAGAAGAAGAAGATGAAGGAGGAACAAGAAGAAGAAGATGATGAAGAAGAAGAAGAAGGACAAGAAGACGAAGAAGAAGAAGAAGAACAATATGGAGAAGATGAAGAAGAAGAAGAAGTAGTAGAAGAAGATGATGTTGAAGAAGAAGAAGAAGAATAGGAAGAAGAAGAAGAAGCGAGGAGAAGAAAGAGGAGAAGAAGACAGAGAAGAAGAAGAAGAAGAAAAGAAAACGAAGGCAAAGAAGAAGAAGAAGAAAAAGACGAAAGACGAAGAAGAAGAAGAAGATGGAGGTGAAGAAGAAGAAGAAGGAGAAGAAGATGGAGAAGAAGAAGAAAAGGAACAAGAAGATGGAGAAGAAGAAGTGAAAGTAGAGGAAAAAGAAGTAGAAGAACCAGAAGGAGATGGAGCAGAAGAAGAAAAAGAAGAAGAAGAGAGCAGGAGAAGAAGAAGAAGATGGAGAAGAAGAAGTGAAAGAAGAAGAAGAAGAAGTGGAAGTGGAAGAATAAGACAACGAAGAAGAGGAAGATTAAGAAAAAGAAAAAGATGCAGTCAAAGAAGAAGAAGAAGACAGCGAAGATGAAGAAGAAGAAGAACAAGTGCAAGAAGAAGAACAAGAAGAAGAAGATGATGAAGAAGAAGGAGAAGAAGTAGAAGAAGAAGAAGTCGAAGAAGTAGAATATGGAGAAGAAGAAGAACAAGAAGAAGAATAAGTGGAAGTAGAAGAAAGAAGTAGATAAAGAAGAAGAAGGATTAGAAAAGGTAGAGGAAGAAGAAGAAGATTATGAGGATGTTGAAGAAGAAGATGCACAAGAAGAAAAGGAAGAAGAAATAGAAGAAGAAGAAGGAGAAGAAGAAGAAGAAGAAGAAAAAAGAACATGAAGATGAAGAAAGAGAAGAAGAAAAACAAGAAGAAGAAGAAGAAGAAGAAGAATAAGAGAAAAAGAATAATAAAAAGAAGAAGAAAAAGAAGAAGAAAAAAAGAAGAAAAAGAAGAAAAAGAAGAAGAAGAAGAAGACGAATAAGAAGAAGAATAAAATGAAGAAGAAGAAGGTGATGATGAAGATGTGGAAGGAGAAGAAGAAGAAGTAGAAAATGAAGAAGAAAATGAAGAAGAAAATGAAGATGAAGAGGATGTTGAGGAATAAGAATAAGAAGAAGAAGAAATAGAAGAAGAAGAAGAACAAAAAAAGAAGATGAAGAGGATGAAAAAACAAATGATGAAGATTTTTAGGAAGAAGTAGAAGAAGAAAAAGAGATAGAGGAGGAAGAAGAAGAAGAAGAAGACGATGAAGAAAAAGACGAAGAAGAAGAAGAAGTAGAAGGCAAAGAAGAAGCCAAAGAAGAAGAAGAAAAAGAAGAAAGAAGAAAAAGAAGAAGAAGAAAAATGAAAAAGAAGAAAAAAAAGGAGGATAAGAAAGAAAAAGAGGAAGCAGGAGAACAAGGAGAAGAAGAAAAAGAAGAAGAAGAAGATGAAAAGGAAGACGAAGAATAAGAGGAGGAAGAAGAAGAAGAAGAAAAGAAAAAAGAAGAAGAAGAAGAAGACAAAAAGAGAAGAAGAAGAAGAAGAAGAAGAACAGGAGGATGAAAGAAGAGGAAGAAGAATAAGAAAAAGAAGAAGGAAAAAAGAAGCAGAAGATGAAGTAAAAGAAGAAGAAGGTAAAAATGATGATGATGAAGATGAAGAAGAAGAAGAAGATGAACAAGAAGAAGAAGATGATGATGATGAAGAAGAAGACAAAGAAGTATAAGAAGAAAAAAAAGTTGAGGATGAGGAGGAAGAAGAAGAAGAAGTAGAAGTAGAAGTTGAAGGCAAAGAAGAAGAAGAAGAAGAAGAAGTAGACGATGAAGAAGAAGAAAAAAAGTAGAAGAAGAAGAAGAAGAAGATCATAATTTTGATGATGAAGAAGATGAAGAAGAAGTAGAAGAAGAATAAAATGAAGAAGAAGAAAAAGAAGAAGAAGGAGGAGTAGGAGAAGATGAAGAAGGTGAAGAAGAAGAAGGAGGAGAAGAAGAAGAGAGAAGATGGAGAAGAAGAAGAAGAAGTAGAAGAAAAGGAGAAGAAGTCAAAGAAGAAGAAGATGAAGGAGATGAAGAAGAAGAAGTAGTAGAAGAAGATGAAGATGAAGATGAAGAAGAAGAAGAAGATGATGAAGAAGAAGAAGAAGTAGAAGAAGAAGAAGAAGAAGGAGGAGAAGAAGAAGAAGAAGAAGAAGAAGAAGAAGAAGAAGAAGAAGATGGAGAAGAAGAAGAAGGAGAAGGAGAAGAAGAAGAAGAAGAAGGAGAAGGAGAAGAAGACAAAGAAAAAGAAGAGGAGAAGAAGAAGAAGAAGAAGAAGATGAAGAGGTTGGAGGAAGATAAGAAGAAGAAGAGAAGAAGAAGAAGTAATGATGAAGAAATATTTCAAAAAAGAGAAAGAACTAGAATAATAAGAAGAAGTAGAAGATGAAGAAGAAGAAGAAGAAGAAGTCTAAGAAGAAGAAGAATATGACAAAGAATAAGGCAATGAAGAAGAAGAAAAAGATGAAGAAGAAGAAGAAGAAATAGAAAAAGAAGAAGAAGAAAAAGAAGAAGATGAGAAAGATGAGGAAGAAGATTAAGAACAAGAAGAAGAAGAAGGAGGAGGAGAAGAAGAAGAAGAATAAGAAGAAGAAGAAAAAGAAAAAGAAGAAGAAAGAGAAGAAGAAGGTGAAGAAAAAGGAGGAGAAGAAGAAGAGGAAGAAGAAGAAGAAGATGATGATGAATGATGAAGAAGAAGAGGAAGAAGAAGAGCAAGAAGATAAGGAAGAAGAAGAAGAAAACAAAGAAGAAGAAGATGAAGATGAAGGACATATAGAAGAAGAAGAAGACGAAGAGGACGTAGAATAAGAAGAATAAGTATAAGAAGAAGAAGAAGCAGAAGAAGAAGAAGGGGAAGAAGAAGAAGGAAAAGAAGATTAAGGAGAAGATGGAGAAGAAGGAGGAGAAGGAGCAGTAGTGGTAGTAGTAGTAGAAGTAGAAGAAGTAGTAGAAGAAGAAGAGGAAGAAGAAAAGTTGGAGAAGAAGATGAAGAGGAAGACGAAGGAGATAATGAAGAGGATAGAGAAGGAGGAGAAGAAGGAGAAGAAGAAGAAGAAGAAGAAGAAGAAGAAGAAGAATAAGAAGAAGAAGAAGAAGCAGAAGAAGATTAAGTAGAAGTGGAAGAAGAAAGAGAAGAAGTAGGAGAAGAAGTAGAAGAAGAAGAAGAAAAAGAAGAAGATGAAGAACAAGAAGAAGAAGAAGAAGTAGTAGAAGAAGAAAAACAAGACTAAGAAGAAAATGAAGAAGAAGAAGAAGAAGACAAAGATGAAGAAGAAGGAGAACAAGGAGAAGAAAAAGAATAAGAACAAGAAGAAAAAGAAGAAGTAGAAGAAGACAAAGAAGAAAAAAAAAAGAGGAGGAAGTCAAAGAAGAAGGAGGATAAGAAAAAGAAGAAGAAGAAGAAGAAGAAGAAGTAGAAGAAGAAGAAGAAGAGGACGAAGAAGAATCAAAAGAGGAAGAGGAAGAAGAAGAAGAAGAAGACGAAGAAGAGAAGATGTTGAAGAAGAAGAAGCAGAAGATGAAGAAGTAGACAGACAAGAAAACAAAAAACAACAACAACAAGAAAAAGAATGAGAAGAAGAAGAAAGTTGATGACAAGAAGCAGAAGAGGGAGAACTAGAAGAAGAAGAAGAATGACAAGAATAGGAAGAGGAAGAAGAAGAAATAGAAGGAGTTCGAGGAGGAGGAGGAGGAGGATGAGAAGAAGAGGATAAAAAGAAGAGTAAGAAGAAGAGGAAGAAGAAGAAGAAGATAAAGATGAAGAAGAAGAGCAAGAAGAAGAAGAAGACAAAGAAGAAGAAGAAGGAGAAGAAGGGAGAAGAAATAGAAGAGAAAAAACACTAATAAGAAGAAGAGAAAGAAGAAGTTCAAGAATAAGAGGACAAAGAAGAAGATGAAAAAGAAAAAAGAAGAAGAAGAAGAAGATGAAGAAGAAGAAAAAGACAAAGAAGAAGGAAAAGAAGAAGTCAAAGAAGAAGGATGAAAAGGAAGTATAAGAAGAAGAAGAAGTAGAAGACAAAGAAAAAGAAGAAGAAGGTCAAGAAAATGAAGTAGTAGATGATGAAGAAGAAAAACAATAACAAGAAAAAGAAGAAGGGGAAGAAGAACAAGAAGAAGAAGTAAAGGAAGAAGTAGTAGAAGAAGAAGAGGAAGAAGAAGAAGAAGAAGAAGAAGAAGAAGAAGAAGAAGAAGAAGATAAAGATGAAGAAGAAGAGCAAGAAGAAGAAGACAAAGTAGAAGAAGAAGGAGAAGGAGAAGAAATAGAAGAGGAAAAACACTAAGAAGAAGAAGAGGAAGAAGAAGTGCAAGAACAAGAAGACGAAGAAGAAGATGAAAAAGAAAAAGAAGAAGAAAAAGACAGAAGAAGGAAAAGATGAAGTGAAAGAAGAAGGATGAAAAGGAAGTATAAGAAGAAGTAGAAGACAAAGAAAAGAAGAAGAAGGTCAAGAAAATGAAGTAGTAGAAGATGAAGAAGAAAACAATAAGAAGAAAAAGAAGAAGGGGAAGAAGAACAAGAAGAAGAAGAAGTAGAGGAAGAAGTAGTAGTAGTAGAAGAAGAAGAAGAAGAAGAAGAAAAAGAAGAAGAAGGAGGAGAAGATGAAGATGAAGAAGAACACGAAGAAGACAATGGAGAGCAAGAAGAAGCAGAAAAGGAAGAACGACAAGAAGAAAAGGAAGATGATGAAGAAGAAGATGAAGATGAGGAAGAAGAAGAAGAAGAAAAAGGAGAAGAAGGAGAAGGAGAAGATGATGACGAAGAAGTAGAATGAAGAAGAAGAAGAAGTAGTAGAAGAAGAAGAAAGAGAAGAAGAAAAGGAGAAGAAGGAGAAGAAGAAATAGAAGAAGAAAAGAAGAAGAAGAAGAAGAAGAAAAAGTAAAAGAAGAAGAAGAAGATGAGATAGAAGAAGGAAAAGATGATGAAGAAAAAGAATAAGAAAAGAAGGAGGAGAAGAAGAAGAAGAATGTAGAAGAAGTGGAAGATCAAGAAAAAGAAGATGAAAAAGAAGGAGAATAAGAAGAGAAGAAGAAGAAGGAGAAGAAGGAGAAGAAGAAGAAGAACGAGAAGAAAAGAAGAACAAGAAGGTGAAGGAGAAGAAGAAGAAGAAAGAAGAAGTAGGAGGAGAAGAAGAATAAGAAAAAGAAGATGAAGAAGAAGAAGAGAAAGAATAACATGAAGAAGTTGAAGTAGAAGAAGAGAAGAAGAAGATGAAGAAGAAGAAGATGAAGTAGGAGAATAGATGATGATGATGATGTAAAAGGAGAAAAAGAAGAAGACGGAAAGAAGGAGAAGGAGAAGAAGAAGTCAAAAAAGAAGGAGAACAAGAAGAGGAAGAAGAAGAAGAAGAAGAAGAAGAAGCTAAATAAGAAGGAGAAGAAGAGGAAGTTGGAGATGGAGGAGAAGAACGACAAGGAGAAAAAGAAAGAGAGGAAGAACAAGACAAAGAAGAAGAAAATGAAGGAGATGAAGAAGAAGAAGAAGATGAACAAGAAGAAGGCAAGAAGAAGAACATTGAGAAGAAGAAGAAAAAGAAATAGAAGAAGAAGATGATGAAGAAGAAGAGGATGAAGAAGAAGATGAAGAAGAGGAAGAAGAAGAGAAGAAGAAGAAGAAAGAGGAGATGAAGAAGATGATGAGTAGGAGAAGAAGAAGAAAAGGAAGAGAAGAAGAAGAAGAAGACGAAGAAAAAGTAGAAGAAAAAAGAAGAAGACGAAGAAGAAGGAGAAGCATGATGAAGAAGAAGAAGAATAATAAGAAGAGGAGAAGAAATAATAGATGAATGAGAGGAGAAGAAGAAGAAGAGGGAGAAGAAGAAGAAAAAATGAAGTAGAAAAGAAGAAGGAGAAGAAGGAGAAGAAAAAGAAGAAGAAGAAAAGGAAGAAGAAGACGATGAAGAGATGAAGAAGAAGAAGAAGATGAAGAATAAGAGAACGAGATAGAAGTAGAAAAAGGGGAAAAATGACAAGAAGATGAAGATCAAGATCAAGAAGAAGAAGAAGAACACTAAAAAGAAGAAGAAGAAGAAAAGGAAGAGGAAGAAGAAGTAAAAGTGTAGTACGAAGAAGATGAAGAAATGAGGAACAAGACGAGGAGAAGAAGTAGTAGAAGAAGAGGAAGAGGAAGAAGAAGAAAAGAAGATAGGAAGAAGAAATAGATAAGGAAGAAGGCAAAGAAGAAGAAAAGAAGTTAAAGAAAAAGAAGATGATGATGAACAAGAAGAATAAGAAGGAATGAAGCAAAGAAGAAGAAGAAGAAGAAAAAGAAGATGAAGAAGATGGAGAAGCAAAAAGAGAAAAAGAAGGAGAAGAAGAAAAAGAAGATGACAGAAGAAGAAGAGAAAAAGAATAAGAATAACAAAAGGGAGAACAAGAAGAAGAAGAACAAGAAGAAGAAGAAGAAAAAGAATAATAATAATAAGAAAAAGAAGAAGAAGAACTACAAGAAGAAAAAGGACAAGAGCTGGGAGAAGGAGAATAAGAATAAGAAAAATAGAGACTAAGAAGGAGAACGAGGAGATGAAGTAGAGGAAAAAGAAGGTGAAGAAGGAAGAGGAGAAGTAGTAATAGGAGGAGGAGGAGGTGGAGAAGA
>JAIUJO010003418.1:87500-95012 GCA_023846275.1 Vanilla planifolia
GAAGAAGAAGAAGAAGTTTACGAAGAAGAAGTAGTAGAAGAAGAAGAAGAGAAAGAAGTAGTAAAAGAAGAAGACAAAGAAGGAGAAGTAGAAGAAGAAGATGATGATGAAGAAAGAGAAGAAGTGCATGTATAAGGAGAAGAAGAAGAAGAAGAAGAAGAAGTAGAAGAATAATAAGAAGAAGAAGAAGGAGGAGGAGGAGGAGGAGAATCAGATGAAGAAGAAGAAGAAGAGGAAGAAGAAGAAGAGGAAGTAGGAGAAGAAGAGGAAGAAGAAGTAGGAGAAGAAGAAGACGAATAACAAAAAGAAGAATAAGGTGAATAAAAATAAGAGCAAGAAGAAGAATAAGAATAAGAGGAAGAAAAAGTAGAATAATAATAATAATAATAATAAGAAGAAGAAGGAGAAGAAAAAGAAGAAGAAGATGATAATGATGATGAGAAAGAAGACAAAGATGAAGTCGATGAACAAGAAGAAGAAGAAGTAGAAAACATAGAAGAAGAAGAAGAAGAAGAAGCAGACAAAGTAGGGGAAGAAGAGGAAGAAGAAGAAGAAGAAGAAGAAGAGGAGGAGGAGGAAGAAGAAGAAGAAGAAGAGGAAGAAGAAAATGAATAAGAAGAAGAAGAAGAAGAAGAGGAAGAAGAAGAAGAAGAAGGAGGAGGAGAAGAAGGAGAAGATAAAGAAGCAGAAGAACAAGAAGAAGGAAAATGATGAAAAAGAAGATGTAGAAGAAATAGAAGAAGGAAAAGAATTAAAAGAAGGAGAAAAGAAGAAGAAGAAGAAAAAGAAGAAGAAGAAGAAGAAGAAGACAAAGAAGAAGAAGAAGATGATGATGATGATGAAGAAGGTGAAGAAGCAAAAGAAGAAGAATAAGAAGAAGAAGAAGGAGAAGAAGATGAAGAAGATGAAGAAGAAGAAGAAGAATATGATGATGAAGAAGAAGAAGAAGAATAGGAGGGGGAGAAGAAGAAGAAGAAGAATAGGAGGGGGAGAAGAAGAAGAAGAAGGAAAAGAAGAAGAAGAACAACAAGAAGAAGAAGATTAAGAAGAAGAAGAGGAAGAAGAAGAAGAAGACGAACAAGAAGAAGAAGTAGAAGTAGAAGAAGAAGAAGAAGAAGAAAAAGAAGCAGCAGAAGAAGGAGGAGGAGGAGAAGAAGAAGAATAAGATTAAGATTAAGAATAAGAAGAAGAAAAACAAAAAAAGAAATAAAGAAGAAGAAGAAGAGGAAGTCAAAGATGACCTAGAAGAAGATGATGATGAAGAAGTAGAAGAAGAAGAACAAGAAGAAGAAGAAGAAGAAGATGATGAAGTAAAAGAAGAAGAAGAAGAAGAAATTGAAGAAAAAGAAGAAGAAGAAGGAGAAGTAGAAGAAGTAGGAGTAGGAGAAGGAGGATAAGAAGAAGAGAAGAATAAGAAGTAGGAGAAGAAGGAGGAGGAGGGAGCAGAAGAAGAAGAAGAAGAAGAAGAAGAAGAAAAAGGTGATGATGTTGAAGAAGAAGAATAAAAGAGGAAGAAGAGGAAAGAGAAGATGAACACGAAGAAGAAAAAAGGAAGAAGAAGAGAAAGATGATGTTGAAGAAGGAGGAGGAGAAAAAGATGATGGAGAAGAAGAAGAAGGAAAAGAAGAAGAAGAAGTAGTAGTAAGCGAACAAGAAGAAGAAGAAGAAGAAGATGGAGAAGAAGAAGAACAAGGAGAAGATGAAGAAGAAGAAGAAGAAAAAGAAGAAGAAGTTCAAGAAGAAGAAGAAGAAGGAGAAGAAGAAGAAGAAGACGAAGGAGAAGAAGCAGAAGAAGGAGAAGAAGAAGAAGAAGAAGAAGAAGAAGACAAAGGAGAAGAAGCAAAAAAAGAAGGAGAAGAAGAAGAAGAAGAAGAAGAAGAACAAGAAGCAGAAGATGATTAGGAAAAATGTAAAGAAAAAGAGGAAGAAGGAGGAGAAAAAGAAGATGAAGTTGAAGAAGAAGAAGGAGGATAAGAAGAGATGATGAAGAAGAAGAAGAGGAAGAAGAAGAAGAAGAAGAATAAGAAGTAGTAATAGTAGTAGTAGAAGAAGAAGTAGAAGAAGATGAAGAAGAAGAAGAAGAAGAAGAAGAAGAAGACGGAGAACAAGAAGAAGAAGAAGAAGAAGAAGAAAGAGAAGTTCAAGAAGAAGAAGATGAAAAAGAAGAAGAAGAAGAAGAGCATAAAGAAGAAGAAGAAGAAAAAAAAGAAGAACTAGAAGGAGAAGAACAAGAAGACAAAGACGAAGGAGAACAAGAAGAAGAAAAGAAGAAGAAGACGAAGTAGAAGGCGAGGAAGAAGAAGAAGAAGAAAGAGAAGAAGATGAAGAAGAAGAAGGAGAGGAAGGAGTAGAAGAAATAGAAGTAGAAGAAGAAGATGATGAGGAAGAAGAAGAAGAAGGAGGAGAAGAAGAAGAAGAAGGAGAAGATGAAGAAGAACCAGAAGAACAACAACAAGTAGAATAAGAACAAGTAGTAGATGAAAAAGAAGAAGAAGAAGAAACGAAGAAGAAGAAGAAGATGAAGAAGATGAAGAAGATGAAGAAGAAAAAAGTAGAAGGAAAAGAAGAGGAAGGGGAAGTAGACGAAGAAGAAGAAGAAGAAGAAGAAGAAGAAGAAGAAGAAAGAAAAGAAGAAGAAGAAAAAGAAGAAGAGGAAGAAGAAGAAGACAAAGAAGACATAGAAGAAGAAGAAGAAGAAGAAGAGGAATAAGTCAAAGAAGAGTAAGAATAAGAAGAAGAGGGCAAAGAAGAAGAAGAATTCGAAGAAGAAGAAGAAGAAAAGGATGAAGAAGAAGAAGAAGAAGACGAAGACGAAGAAGAAGAAGAAGAAAATGAAAAAGAACAACGAGGAGGAGGAGGAGAAGAAGAATAAGAGTAACAGAGGAAGATGAAGCAGAAGGAGAACAAGAAGAAGAACAAGAAGTGAATGAAGAAGAAGAAGAAAAAGAAAAAGAAGAGGAAGAAGAAGGAGAAGAGAAAGAAGGAGAAGAAGTCAAAAAAGGAGAAGGTGAAGAAGGAGAAGAAGAAGAAGTTGAAGAAGAAGGAGGGGAAGAGGAGAGAAGAAGAAGAAGAAAAAGAAGAAGGAGAAGAAGAAGAAGAAGAAGATGAACATTATGATGAAGAAGAAGAAGGAGAAGATGAACAAGAAGAAGGAGAAGAAGAAGCAGAAGAAGAAGAAGAAGAAGAAGAGAAGAGAAGAGGAAGTAGAAGGAGAAGAAGGAGGAGGAGAAGAAGAAGAAGAATAAGAAGAAAAAGAAGAAGTTGTAGAAGAAGAAGAAGAAGAAGAAGTAGATGGAGAAGAAGAAGAAGAGGAGTAAAAGTTGAAGAACAAAAAAAAGAAGAAGAGCAGAAGAAGAAGAAGAAGAAGAAGGAGAAGAAGAAGAAGACGAAAAGGAAGAAGAAGAAGAAGATGGGAAAAAGGAGGAAGAAGAAGAAGAAGAATGAGAAGAAGAAGAAGGAGAAGAAGGAGAAGGAGGAGAAGAATAAGAAGAAGAAGAAGAAGAAAAATAAAGAAGAAGAATAAGAAGAAGAAGAGAGAGACAAGAAGACGAGAAGAAGAAGAAGAGAAGAAAAAAGAAGAAGAAAAAGAAGATGAAGAAAAGAATGAGATGAAGACGAAGAAGGCAAAGAAGAGAAAGAGGAAGTAGAGAAGAAGAAGAAGAAGAACAAGAACAAGAAGATGATAATAAAGAAGAAGAAGAAAGAGAAGAAGAATAAGTAGTAGAAGAAGAATAAGAAGAAGAAGTAGAAGAACAAGAACAAGAACAAGAAGAATCAAAAGTAGAAGAACGAGAAGAAGAAGAAGAAAATGAAGAAGTCGAAGAAGACGTAGAAGAAGGGGAAGAAGAAGAAGAAGAAGAAAAAGAAGAAAAAGAAGAAGAAGAAGAAGTAGAAGGAGAAGAAGAGGAAGAAGAAGAAGAAGACAAAGAAAGAAGAAATGAAGAAGAAGAAGAAAAAAAAACAAGGAGAAGAAGAAGAAAAAGATGAATAAGAATTCAAAGTAGTACAAGAAGAAGAAGAATAAGAATAAGAATATGAAGAAGACGTACAATTCGAAAAAGATGAAAAAGTGGAAGAAGAACAAGAAGAAGTAGAAGATGAAGACGAGGGAGAAGAAGACCATGTAGATGAAGAAGAAGAAGAAGAAGAAGAATAAGGAGAAGAAAAGAAGAAAAAGAAGATGAAGAAGATGAAGAAGAAGTAAAAGAAGTAGAATTAGAAAGGCGAGGAGGAGGAGAAGAATAAGAACAAGAAGATATAAAAAACAAGAAAAAGAAGTAGTGGAAGAAGAAGAAAAAAAAGTGGAAGAAGAAGTAGAAGAAAAGAAGAAGATGAGGAAGGCCAAGAAGAAGAAGAAAAAGTCGAAGAAGAACAAGAAGACTAAGATGAAGCAGAAGAAGTCAAACAAGAATAACAATAATAATGGTAAGAAGAAGATGAAGAAGACTATGATAAAGACAAAGAAGAAGAAGAAGAAGAGGAAGATGAATAAGAAAAAGAAAATAAAAGAAGAAGGAGAAGAAAAGAAGAAGAAGAAGAAGAAGAAGAAGAAGAAGAAGAAGAGAAGAAGATAAGAAGAAGAATAAGAAGAAGAAGAAGAATAAGAAGAAGAAGAACGAGAGGAAGAAGGAGAAAAAGAAGAAAAAGAAGAAAAGAGAAGAAGAGGAAGAACAAAAATAAGGAAGAAGAAGATGAAGAAAAAGAAGAAGACGAAATAGAAGAAGAAGAAGATGGAGATGATCAAGAAGATGAAAAAGGAGAAGAAGAAGGAGGAGAAGAAGAAGAAGAAGAAGATGATGATGATGAAGAAGTAAAGAAAAAAGAAAAAGAAGAAGTGGAAGAATAACAAGATGATGAAGAAGAAGAAGCAAAAGAAAAAGATAAAGTAGAAGAAAGAGAATAAGATGAAGAAGGAGAAGAAGAAGGAGAAGAAGAAGAAGAAGAAGAAAAGGAAGAAGACAAAGAAGAAGTAGTAGAAGAAGAAGAGAAGAGGAAGAAGAAGAATATGTTGAAAAAGAAAAGGAAGAAGAAGCTGAAGAAGAAGAAGATGAAGAAGAAGATGAAGATGAAGAAGAAGTTGAAGAAGAACTTGAAGATGAAGAAGAAAAAAAGGAAGAAGAAGACAAAAAAGGAGAAGTCAACGAAGAAGGAGAAGAAGAAGAAAATGAAATAAAAGCAGAGTTGATGAAGAAGAAGGAGAAGAAGCCAAAGAAGAAGAAGAAGAATAAGAATAAGAAGGAGAAGAAGAACAAGAACAAGAAAAAGAAGGTGAAGAAGAAGAAGATGAAGATGGAGGAGAAGAAGAAGAAGGAGAAGAAGAAAAAGAAGAAGAACAAGAAAAAAAGGAGAAGAAGAAAAGAAGGATAAGAAGAAGAAGATGAAGAGGAAGAAGAAGATGATGAAGAAGAAGATGTTGAAGGAAAAGAGGAAGAAGAAGAAGAAGATGAAGAAAGTTGCAGAAGAAGAGGAAAAGAAGATGTAAACGAACAAGATAAAGAAGAAGAAGAAGACGAACACGACGAAGAAGTAGAAGAAGAAGTAGAAGGACAAGATGAAGAAGAAAAAGAAGAAAAAAATGGAAGAAGATGAAGATGTAGAAGAGGAAGAAGAAGACGAAGAAGAAGAAGGAGAAGAACAAGAAGACGAAGAAGAAGAATAAGAAGATGAAGAAGTAGAAGAAGTCAAAGTAGAAGAAGAAGAAGAAGAGGAAAAAGATGAAGAAAAAGGAGAATAGGATGAGGATGATAAAGAAGAAGAAGATTAAGAACAATAAGAAGACAATAAAGAAGGAGAAGAGGAAGAACAAGAAGGCAATGAAGAAAAGAAGTAGAAGAAGAAGATCAAGAATAAGAAGAACAAGAAGAATATGAAGAAGAAGAAGAGAAGAAGATGAAGAAGAAGAAGAAGAAGAAGAAGAAGAGAAGAGAAGAAGGAGAAGAAGGAGAAGAAGAAGAAGGAGAAGAAGAAGAAGAAGAAGAAGGAGAAGAAGCAGAATAAGAAGAAATAGAAGTAGAAGAAGAAGAAGAAGAAGAAGACGGAGAAGAAGAATAACTAGAAGTAGAAGAAGAAGAAGTAGAAGAAGTAGAGGAAGAAGAACGAAACGAAGAAAGACAAGAAGAAGAAAAAGAAGAAGAAGAAAATGATGATGATGAAGAAGAAGAAGAAGAATTAGAAGAAGAAGGTGAAAAAGAAGAACAAAAAGATGAAGAAGAAGAAAAAGAAGAAGCAGAAGAAAAATAAGTAAAGAAGAAGAAGAAGAAGAAGAAGAAGAAGAAGAAAAGAAGAAGAAGAAGAAGAAGTTGAAGAAGAAAGAAGGAGAAGGAGAAGAAGGAGGAGAAAGAGGGGAAGGAGAAGGGGAAGAAGAAGGAGAAGAAGAAGGGGAAGAAGGAGAAGAAGGAGAAGGACTAGAGAAGACAGGAGAAGAAGAACAAGGAGAAGAAGACGAAGAAGGAGAAGAAGGAAAAAAAGGAGAAGAAGAAGAAGGAGAAGCAGAAGTAAAGGAAGAAGAAGTGGAAGAAGAAGAAGAAGTGGTAGAAGAGGAAGAAGATGAGGAAAAAGAAGAAGAAGAAGAAGAGAAGAATGAGAAGAAGAATAGGAAGAGGAAGAAGTAGATGAAGGACTAGAAGAAGAAGAAGGAGATGTAGAAGAAGGAGAAGAAGAAGAAGGAAAAGAAGAAGTAGGATGAGAAGAGGAAGAAGTAGGAGAAGAATAAGAAGGAAGAAGAAGAGAAGAAAGAAGAGAAGAAGAAGAGAGAAGAAGAAGAAGGAGAAGAAGAAGAGGAAGAAGAAGAAGAAGGAGAAGGAGAAGAAGGAAGAAGAGAAGAAGAGAAGGAAGCAGAGAAGAAGAGAAGAGAAGAAGAGAAGAGAGAAGAAGAAGAAGAAGAAGAAGAAGAAGAAGAGAAGAAGAGACAAAAAGATGAAGAAGAAGAAGCAGAAGAAGAAGAAGAAGAAGAAGAAGAAGAAGAAAAAGAAGAAGATGCAGAGAAAGAAGAAGAAGCAGAAGAAGAAGAAGGAGAAGGAGCAGAAGAGAAGGAGAAGAGAGAAGAAGGAGAAGAAGGAGAAAAAGCAGAAGAAGAAGAAGAAGAAGAAGAAGAAGAAGAGGAAGAACAAGAAGAAGAAGGAGAAGATGAAGAAGAAGGAAGAAGAAGAAGAAGAAGAAGAAGGAGAAGAAGAAGGAGAAGAAGAGAAGAAGAAGAAGAAGAAGAAGAGAAGAAGAAGAAGAGAAGAAGAAGAAGGAAGAAGAGAAGAAAGAAGAAGAAGAAAAAGAAGATGAAATGAAGAAGATTAGAAGATGAAGAAGAAGAAGGAGAAGAAGAAGAAGTAGTTGTTGTAGTAGTAGAAGAAGGAGAAGAAGAAGAAGATGAAGAAGAAACAAGAAGAAGAAGAGAAGAAGAAGAAGAAGAAGAAGGAAGAAGACGAAGTCTAAGAAGAAGAAGAAGAAGTAGAAGAAGAAGAAAAAGAAGAAGAGGGGAAGATGAAGAGGAAGAAAAAGAAGAAGAGGAAGTCAAAGGAG
>JAIUJO010001028.1:0-2500 GCA_023846275.1 Vanilla planifolia
GAGGAGAAGAAGAAGAGGAAGAAGAAGAAGAATAGTAAGAAGAAGAGGAAGAAAAAGATGAAGACGAAGAAGGAGATGCAGACAAAGAACAAGAAGGTGAAGAATTGGAAGAAGAGGAAGAGGAAGAAGAAGAAGAAGAAGAAGTAGTAGTAGTAGTAGAAGAAGAAGAAGAAGAAGTAGAAGAGAAAGAAGAAGAAGAAGAATAAGAAGAGGAGGAAGAAGAGGAAGATGAAAAAGAAGAGGAAGAAAAAGGGGAAAATGAAGAAGAAGAAGAAGACGAAGAAGAAAAAGAAGGAGAAGGTGAAGAAGAAAAAAATGAAGAAAAATAAGAAGAAGACGAACAAAAAGGAGAAGAAGAAGTATTAGAGAAAGAAGAAGGAGAAGAAGAAGTAGAGGAAGAAGAACAAGAAGTAGAAGAAGAATAATAATAAGAAGAGGAAGATGATGGTGATTATGAAGAAGAAGAATTAGAAGAAGAAGAAGAAGAAGAAGTAGAAGAAGAAGATGATGATGATGATGATGATGAAGAATAAGAAGATGAAATAAAATAAGAAGAAGAAGATAAAGAAGAAGAAGATGAAGAAGAAGAAGAAGAAGAAGAAAAAGAAGAACAAGAAGAGGAAGAAGAAGAAGAAGATGAAACATTTGAAAACAAAAACAACATCGATGAAGATAAAGAAGAGGATGAAGAATGGGAAGAAGATTAGGAGGAAGAAGAAAAAGAAGCATATGAAGAGGACAAAGAAGAGAAAGAAAAAAAAGAAGTAGAAGAAGAAGAACAACGACAAGAGGAGGAAGAAAAAGAAGAAAAATAAGAAGAAAAGAAGAAGAAGAAGAAGAAGAAGAAGAAGAAGAAGAAAAAGGAGAAGAAGAGGAAGAAAAAGAAGGGGAAGAAGTAGAAGAAGAAAGAGAAAAAAACGAATAGGAAGAAGAAGAACCAAAACAATAAGAAGAAGAAGATGAAGCGGTTGAAAAAGAGGAAGAAGAAGAAGATGAAGATGAAGAAGAAGAAGAAGAAGACGAAGAAGAAGAATAAGAAAAGGAAGAAGAAGAAGAAGATGAAGAACAAGAAGAAAAAGAAGAAGAAGAGTAAGAAGAAGGAGAAGAAGAAGAAGACAAAGAGATGACAAAGAAGAACAAGACGAATAAGAAGATGAAGAAGCAGAAGAAAAAGAAGAAGAAGAAGAAGAAGAAGAACTTGAAGAAAAAGAAGGTGAAGAATAAGAAGCAAAAGAAGAAGGAGAAGAAGAAGAAGAAGAAGAAGAAGAAGAAGAAGAAGAAAATTATGAAAATGAAGGAGAAGAAAGAAGAAGCAAAAGAAGAAGAGGAAGAAGAAGGAAAAGATGATGAAAAAAGATGAAGAAGAAGAAAAAGAAGAAGAATGAGAAGAAGAAAAGAAAAAGAAGAAAAAGAAGAAGAAGAAGTAGAAGAAGAAGGACAAGGAGGCGGAGAAGAAGAAGAAGAAGAAGAAGAAGGAGCAAAAGAAGAAGATGAAGAAAAATTAGAAGAAAGAAGACAAAGAAAGCGAAGAAGAAGAATAAGAAGAAGAAGACAAGGATGAAGAAGAAGAAGAAGAAGAAAACAAAAAAGAGGAAGCAAAAGAAGAAGATGAATAGGAGGAAGAAGTGGAAGATGACAAATAGAAGAAGAAGAAGAAGAACAAGAAGAAGATGGAGCAAAGGTGGAGGAGAAGAAGAACAAAAAGAAGTGGAAGAAGAAGAAGAAGAACAAGAAGATGGAGAAGAACAAGAAGAAGAAGAAGTGCAAGAAGAAGAGGAAAAAGAAGTAAAAGAAGTCGAAGAAGAGGAAAAAGAAGACAACAAAGAAGAAAAGGAAGAAGAAGACGAAGGTGAAGAAGAAGAAGAAGAAGAAGAAGAAGAAGAAGAAGAAGACAAAGAAGTAAAGGAACAGGAAGGCAAAGAAGAAGAAGGTGAAGATGAAGACAAAGGAGTAGAAAGAGGAAGAAGAAGAAGAAGAAGAAGAAGAAGAGGAAGAAGAACAAGAAGAAGATGATGATGATGAAGAAGAAGTGGAAGAAAAAGAAGAAGAAGAAGAAAATGAAGAAGAAGAAGAAGAAGAAAAAGGCGAAAAAGAAGTAGGAGAAGATGATGAAGAAGAAGAAGAAGACGAAAGAGGAAGAAGAAGAAGAAGATGATCACGATGAAGAAGAGGAAGAAGATGAAGAAGAAGAAGAAGAAGAAAAATTAGAAGAAGAAGAAGGAGATGAAGAAGAAGGAGAAGAAGAATAGGAAGAAGAAACAAAAGATAAAGAAGAAGAAGAAGAAGAAGAAGAAGGCAAAGAAGAAGAAGAAGAAGAAGGAGGAGGAGGAGGAGGAGAAGAAGAAGATGTAGAAGAAGAACTCGAAGAAAAAGACGAAGAATGAGATGACGAACGAGAAGAAGAAGGTGAAGACGATGAAGAAGGGAAAGAAGAAGAAGAAGAAGAAGAGAAAAAAGAAGGCAGAGAAAAAGGAGGAGGAGGAGGAGCAGAAGAAGAAGA
>JAIUJO010001028.1:5000-12500 GCA_023846275.1 Vanilla planifolia
AGAAAAAGAAGAAGATGAAGACAAAGAACAAGACAGTAAAGAGGAGGAAGAAGAAGAAGAAGAAAGAGAAGAAGAAGTAGGGGAAGACAACGGCAAAGAAAAAGATGAAGAAGAAGAATAAGAAAAATAAGGCGAAAGAGAAGAACAAGAAGAAGAAGTAGGGGAAGACAAAGACAAAGAAGAAGGAGAATAAGAAGAAGAAGAAGAAGAATAAGGAAAAGGGAAGGTGAAGAAGTAGAAGAAGAAGAAGAAGAAGAAGAAGAGGAAGAAGGAGAAGTAGAGGTAGAAAAAGGTGAACAAGAAGAAGAAGAAGAAGAAGAAGAAAAGGAAGAAAAAGAAGAAGAAGAAGAAGAAGCAAAAGAAGAAAAAGAAGAAGAAAAAAAAGAAGAAGTTGAAAAACAAGAATAAGAAGAAGGAAAAGAAGAAGAAAAAAAAGTAGAAGAAGAAGAAGATTGAGAAGGAGAAGAAGTACTAGTAGTATAGGAAGAAGAAGAAGAAGAAGTGCAGAAGCACAACTACAATGTGGAGAAGAAGAACAAGATGTCCAAGAAGAAAAAGAAGAAAAGGAAGAAGAAGAAGAAGAAGAAGAAGATGATGAAGATGATGATTAAAAAGAAGAAAGAGAAGAAGATAAAGAAGAAGAAGAAGAAGAAGAAGAAAAAGAAGAAATAGAAGATGAAGAAGAAGAAGAAGAAGATGAAGAAAAAGAAGAAGAAGAAGAAGATGAAGTAGAAGAAGCCAAAGAAGAATAAGTTTTTGAAGAAGAAGAAGGAGAACAAGAAAAGGAAGAGGAGGAAGAAGAAAAGGAAGAAGAAGAAGTCGGAGAAGAAAAAGAAGATGAAGACAATGAAGAATAAGACAAAGAAGAGGAAGAAGAGGAAGAAGAAGATGTAAATGAAGAAGATCTAGAAGAAGAAGAAGAAGAAGAAGAAGATGATGATGATGAAGAAGAAGAAGAAGTGGAACAAAAGAAAGTAGACGAAGAAAAAGAAGAAGATGAAGACAAAGAACAAGACAGTAAAGAGGAGGAAGAAGAAGAAGAAGGAGAAAGAGAAGAAGAAGAAGAAGAAGAAGAAGAAGAAGAAGTAGGGG
Source organism: Vanilla planifolia (assembly GCA_023846275.1). NCBI lineage: Eukaryota > Viridiplantae > Streptophyta > Magnoliopsida > Asparagales > Orchidaceae > Vanilla > Vanilla planifolia. Next base: position 6,093 of record JAIUJO010001028.1, read on the forward strand.
AAGACAACGGGAAAGAAAAAGATGAAGAAGAAGAATAAGAAAAATAAGGAGAAAGAGAAGAAGAAGAAGAAGATGAAGTAGGGGAAGACAAAGACAAAGAAGAAGGAGAAGAAGAAGAAGAAGAAGAAGAATAAGGAAAAGGGAAGGTGAAGAAGTAGAAGAAGAAGAAGAAGAAGAAGAAGAAGAAGAGAAAGAAGAAGAAGAAGGAGAAGTAGAGGAAAAAGAAGAAGAAGAAGAAGAAGAAGAAGAAGGAAAAGAAGATGAAGACTAAGAAGTTTAAGAAGACAACATAGAAGAAGAGGAAAAAGAAGAAGAATAAGGAGAAGAAGAAGAAGAAGACAAAGAAGAAGAAGAAGAAGAAGAAGACAAAGAAGCAGTACCAGAAAAAGAAGAATTAGAAAAAGAAGAAGAAGAAAAAGAAAAAGAAGAAGAAGAAGAATAAGAAAAGGAAGAAAGAGAAGAAGAAGAAGAAGACAAAGAAGAAGTACTAGAAGAAGAAGAAGAAGGAAAAGAAGAAGAAGACGAAGAAGAGGACAAAGAAGAAGAAGAGGACAAAGAAGAAGAAGAGGACAAAGAACAAGAAGACAATGAAGAGGATGAAGAAGAAGAAAATGAAGAATAAGAAGAAGATGAAGAAGAAGAGAAGGAAGAGGAAGAAGACAATGAAGAAGCAAATGAAAAAGAAAAAGAAGAAGAAGAAGAAGAAAAAGATGATGAAAAAAGTGAACAAGAAGAAGAAAATAAAGAAGAAAGAGAAGAAGAAAAAGAAAAAGAAGAGAAAGGAGAAGAAGAAGAAGGAAGAGGAGGAGGAGAAGAAGAAGATGAAGAAGAAGAAGAAAAAGAAAAATACAAAGAAGAATTAGAAGAAGAAGAAAGAAGGAAGGAAGGAAGGAAGGAAAGATTAAGAATAAGAAGAAGAAGACAAAGACGAAGAAGAAGAAGAAGAAAACAAAAAAGTAGAGGAAGTGAAAGGAGAAGTAGAAGAAGATGAATAGGAAGAAGAAGAAAAAAATGACAAATAAAAGAAGAAGAAGAAGATGAAGAAAAAGGTACAAAAGTAGAAGAAGAAGAACAGGAAGAATAAGAAGAGAAGAAGAAGAAGAAGAAGAAGAAGAAAAAGAAGAAGATGGATAAGAAGAAGAAGAAGAAGAAGAGGAAGGAGACGAAGGAAAAGAAGAAGAAGAAGAAGTCTAAGAAAATGAAAAAGAAGACAAAGAAGAAGAACATGAAGAAGAAGACGAAGAAGTCAAAGAAGAAGAAGAAGAAGCAAAAGAAGAATAAGAAGAAAAAGAAGGAGAAGAAGAAGATGAAGAAGAAGAAGAAGAAAAGAAATATGAAGAAGAAGAAGAAGAATATGAAAATAAAGAAAAAGGAGTTCAAAGAGGAACAAGAAGAAGAAGAAGAAGATGATGATCATGATGAAGAAGAGAAAAGAAGTCCAAGAAGAAGAAGAAGAAGAAGCAGAAGAAGAAAAAGAACAAAAAGAAGAAGACGAAAAAGAAGAAGATGAAGAAGAAGAAGAGGTAGAAGAAGGTGAAGAAGAAGGAAGAAAACAAGTAGAAAGAGAAGGAGAAGAAGAAGCAGAAGCAAAAGAAGAAGATGATGATGCTGATGGCGATGATCAGGAATATGATAATGATGATGACGATGAAGAAGTAGAGGAAGAAGAAGAAGACAAACAAGAAGATGAGGAAGAAGAAAAAGAAGAAGAAGAAGAAGAAAAAGAAGAAAAAAAAGAAGTGGAAGAGGAGGAGGAAGAGAAAGAAGATGGTGAAGAAAAAGAAGATGAAGATGAATAAGAAAAAGACAAACAAGCAGAAGAAGAAGAAGAGGAAAAAGAAGGAGAAGAAGAAGATTAAGAAGAAGAAGAAGAAGAAGAAGAAGAAGAAGGAGAAGATGAAGGAGAAGAAGATGAAGATGAAGAAGAAGAAGATGAAGAAGAAGAAGAAAAAAAAGAAGAAGAAAAAGAGAAAGAGGAAGAAGAACAAGAAGAAGTTGAAGGCAAAGAAGAAGACTATAAAGGGGAAGAAGAGGAGGAAGAAGGAGAAGAAAATGATGAACAAGAAGAAGTAGAAGAACAAGAGAAAGAAGAGAAAGTAGAGGTAGAGAAAGATGAAGAAGAAGAAGAAGAAGAAGAAGAAGAAAAGGAAGAAAAAGAAGAGGAATAAGGAAAAGGCGAAGGACTGTCCTTGAAGAAGAAGAAGAAGAAGAAAAGGAAGAAAAGAAGAAGAATAAGGAAAAGGGAAAGGACAAGAAGAAGAAGAAGAAGAAGAAGAAGAAGAAGAAGAAAAGAAGAAGAAGAAGAAGAAGAAAAAGAAGAAGAAGAAGGTGAATATTAGGAATAAGAAGGAGAAGAAGAAGAAGAAGAACATGAAGAAGATATGGAGAAAGAGAAGAAGAAGAAGAAGAAGAAGAAAAAGGTTGAAGAAGTACAAGAAGGTGGAAAAGAAGAAGAGGAAACCAAAGAAGAAAAGAAGAAGAAGAAGAAGAAGAAGAAGAAGAAGAAGAAGAAGAAGAAGGTGAATATGAGGAATAAGAAGAAGGAGAAGAAGAAGAAGAAGATGAAGAAGATGATGGAGAAAGAGAAGAAGAAGAAGAAGAAGAAAAAGGTAGAAGAAGTACAAGAAGGTGGAGAAGAAGAAGAAGAAACCAAAGAAGAAAAGAAGAAGAAGAAGAAGAAGAAGAAGAAGAAGATAAAGATGAAGAAGAAAAACAAGAAGAACAAGAAGAAGATAAAGAGGTTGAAGAAGAAGAAGAAGAAGAATAAGAAGACAAAAAAGAAGAAGAAGAAGAAGAAGATGTAGATGAAGTAGAAGAAGAAGAAGAAGAAGAAGAAGAAGAAAAAGAAGTAGAGGAAGAAGAAAAGAATGAAGAAGAAGTTGGAGAAGAAAAAGAAGATGAAGACAAAGAACATGAAGAGGAAGAAGAGGAAGAAGAAGGAGAAGAAGAAGAAGAAGAAGAAGAAGAAGAAGGAGAAGAAGGAGAAGATTTAGAAGAAGAAGTAGAAGAAGAAGAAGAAGAAGAAGAAGAACTAAATGAAGAAGAAAAAGAAGATGATGATAATGATGTTGATGAAAAGGAAGAAGATGATGATGATGATGATGAGTTGATGAAAAATAAGAAGATGATGAAAATGAAGAAGTGGAAGAAGAAGATAAAGAAGAAGTAGAATGAAAAGAAGAAGTAGAAAAGAAAGAAGAAGAAGAAGGAGAATGAAGAGATGAAGGAAAAGAAGAAGAAGAAGAAGAAAAACAAGAAGGAGAAGAAGAAGAACCAAAGAAGAAGAAGAAGAAGAAGGAGAAGTAGAAGAAGGAAATGATGAAGAAGAAGGAGAAGAAGACGAAGAAGATTAAGAAGAAGAAGAAGAAGAAGAAAATGAAGAAAAAGAAGTAGAAGAAGAAGGATAAGAACGAGAAGAAGAAGAAAAAGTCAAAGAAAAAGAAAAAGTAGAAGAAGACAAAGAAGAGATGAGGAAGACGATGAAGAAGAAGAATAAGAAGAGGAAGAAGTAGGCCAAGAAGAAGAAGCCAAAAAACAAGAAGAAAATAAGGAAGAACTAGAAGATGATTAAGAAGAAGAAGAGGAAGAGAAAGAAGAAGAAGGCAAAGAAGAAAAAGAAGGAGAAGGCAAAGAAGAAGAGAAGGAAAAAGAAGAAGAAGAAGACGAAGAAGGAGATGATGATGATGAAGAAGAAGTAGAAGAAGAAGAAGAAGAAGAAGAAGAAGAAGAAGAATAAGAAAAAGAAGAATAAGAAGATGAAATAAAAGAAGAAGATGAAGGTAAGGAAGAAGAACATGAAGTAGTAGAAGAAGAAGGAGAAGATGATGATGACGAATTAGAAGAAGAAGAAGAAAGAGAAGAAGGAGAAGAAGAATAAGGATAAGAAGAAGGAGGAGAAGGAGAAGAAGAAGAAAAGGAGAAGAAGATGGAGAAGGAGAAGAAGGAGAAAAAGAAGAAGGAGAAGAAGAAGAAGAAGAAGAAAAAGAAGAAGAAGAAGATGAGGATGTTGATGATGATGAAGAGAAAGAAGAAGAAGAAGAATAAGGAAGAGGAGGAGGAGGAGGAGAAGGAGAGGAAGAAGAAGAGGAAGAAAAGGAAGAAGAAAAAGATGAAAAGATGAAGACGAAGGAGAAGGAGAATATGAAGAAGAATTCGAAGACGAAGAACATGAATATAAAGAAGAGGAAGAAGTAGAAGAGGAAGAAGATAAGGAAGAAGAAGATGTTGAAGAACAAATAGAAGAAGAATAAGGAAGAAGGAAGAAGAAGGAGAAGAAGAAGAAGAAGAAGAAGACAAAGTAGAAGAAGAAGAATAAGAAGAGGAAGAAAAAGAAGAAGTTGATGAAACATAAGTAAAAAAAGACGAAGGTGATGAAGACAAAGAAGAGGATGAAGAAGGGGAAGAAGATGAAGAGGAAGAAGAAAAAGAAGAAGAAGATGAAGTGGACAAAAAAGAGAAAGAAGAAGAAGATGAAGAACAAGAAGAAGAAGAAGAAAAATAAGAAGAAGAAGACTAAGAAGAAGAAGTCGAAGAAAACGAAGAAGACGATGAAGATGAACAAGAAGAAGAAGAAGAAGAGAAGGAGGAAGATGAAGAAGAAGAAGAAGAAGGAGAAGAAGAGGAAGAAGAAAAAGAAGAAGAAGAAGAAGAAGAAGAAGAGGACGAAGAAGAAGAAGACCAAAAAGAAGAAGAAGTTGAAGAAGGCGAAGAAGAAGAAGAAGAAGAAGAGGACAACGAAAAAGTGCGAGAAGAAGAAGAAGAAGAAGAAGAAGAATAAGACGAAAAAGAAGAAGAAGAAGAAGAAGAAGAAGAAAAAGATGAAGAAGATGATGAAGAAGTAGAAGAAGAAGAAGAAGTTGAAGAAGAAGAAGAGAAGGAAGACGTGGAAAAAGTAGAAGAAAAAGAAGAAGAAGAAGAAGAAAAAGAAGAAGAAAGAGGAGAAGAAGACGAAGAAGAAGATGAAGAAGACAAAGAAGAAGAAGAATAAGAAGAACTAGAAGAGGAACAACAACAATAAGAAGAAGAGAAAGAAGTAGAAGAAGAACAAAAAGAAGAAGAAGAAGAAGAAGAAGAAGAAAAGGAAGGAGAACAAGGAGAACAACTTGAAGATGAAGTAGTAGAAGAAGTTGAAGAAGAGGAAGAAGAAGACGAAGAAGAAGAAGCAGACGAAGAAGACTAAGAAAAAGAAGAATAAGAATAGGACAAAGAAGGCAAAGAAGAAGAAGAAGATGATGATGAAAAAGAAGAAGAAAATAAAGAAGAAGAATAAGAAGATGATGAAGAAAAAGACAAAGAAGAAGAAGAAGAAGAACAAGAGGAAAAAGAAGAAGAGGAAGACGAAGAAGAAGAGGAAAAAGAAGAAGAAGCTAAAGAGGAAGATGAAGAAAAGACAAAGTTGAAGAAGGCGAAGAAGAAGTAGAAGAAGAAGAAGAATAAGAACAAGAAGAAGAAGAAGAAGAAAGCAAAGAAGAAGAAGAAGAAGACGAAGAGGATGGGGAACCGAAAAAGAAGAAGAGGAAGAATTCAAAGAAGTTGAAGAAGGAGAAGAAGAAGAAGTAGTAGTAGTAGAAAAAGAAGGAGAAGAAGAATAAGAATAAGAAGAAGAAGTAGAAGAAGGATTAGAAGAGCAAGATGAAAAAGTAGAAGAACGAGAAGAACGATAAGAAGAAGATGAAGAAAAAGAAGGAAAAAAGTAAAAAGAAGAAAAAGTAGAAGAAGAACAAGAAGAAGAAGAAGATGATGGCAAAAAAGAAGTGCAAGAAGAAGATGAATAAGAAGACGAAGAAGAAGAAAAAGAAGAAGAAGAAGAAGTCGAAGAAGATGAAGAAGAAAACGAAGATGATGATGAAGAAGACGGAGAAGAAGAAGAAGAAGAACAAGAAGATGGAGACAAAGTAGAAGAATAATAAGAAGAAGAAGAAGAAGAAGAAGAAGGAGAAGTACTAGTAGAAGAAGGAGAAGAAGAAGAAGAAGCAGAAGAAGAAGGAGAAGTTGAAGAAGAAGAAAAAGTAGACGAAGAAGAACAGGAAGTGGAAGAAGAAGAAGAAGATCAAGAAGCCGAATATGAAGAATAAATAAAAGAATAAGAAGATGAAAGAGAAGAAGAAGATAAAGAAGATGAAAAAGAAGACTAAGAAGAAGAAGAAGAAGAAGGTGATGAAGACAAAGAAGTAGAAGAAGAAGAAAAGAAGAAAAAGAAGAAGAAGAAGAAGGAGAAGAACAAAGAGAAAAAGAAGAAGAGGAAGAAAGAGAAGAAGAAGAAGAAGAAGAAGAAGAAGTAAAAAAGGTGAAGATGAAGAAAGAGAAGAAAAAGAAGAAATAGAAGAAGAAGAAGAAGAAGAAGAAGAAGATGATGACAATGATGATGATGAAGAAGATGGTGATAACGATGATGAAGAAGAAGAAGAA
>JAIUJO010001028.1:15000-32500 GCA_023846275.1 Vanilla planifolia
GAAGAAGAAGAAGAAGAAGAGAAAGAAGATGGAAACGAAGAAGATGAAGAATAAATAAAAGAATAAGAAGATGAAAGAGAAGAAGAAGATGAAGAAGATGAAAAAGAAGCCCAAGAAGAAGATGAAGACAAAGAAGTAGAAGAAGTAGAAAAGAAGAAGAAGAAGAAGAAGAAGAAGAAGAAGGCGAAGAACAAAGAGAAATAGAAGGAGAGGAAGAAGGAAGAAAAAGAAGAAAGAGAAGAAGAAGAAGAAGAGGAAGAGGAAGAAGAAGAAGAAGATGATGATGATGATGATGATGATGATGAAGAAGAAGATGATAACGATGAGAAGATGAAGAAGAAGATAAAAAAGAAGAAGAAGGTGTAGAAGAAGAAGAAAAAGAAGAAGAGGAAAAGGAGGAGGAGGAAGAAGAAGAAGAAGACGGTGAAGAAAAGGAAGATGATGACGAAGAACAAAAAGATGAAGAAGTTAAAGAAAAAGAAGAAGAAGAAGAAGTAGTAGTAGTAGTAGTAGAAGAAGAAGAAGAAAAAGATGTGTAGAAGAACAACTACAAGGTGGAGAAGAAGAAGAAGATGCCCAAGAAAAAAAAGAAGAAAAGAAAGAAGAAGAAGAAGAAGAAGAAGATGAAGATGATGATGAAAAAGTAGAAGAATGAGAAGAAGATAAAGAAGAAGAAGAAGAAGATGAAGAAGAAGAAGAAGATGAAGAAGAAGAAGAATTTGAAGAAAAAGAAGAAGAAGAAGAAGAAGAAGAAGAAGAAGAAGAACAAGAAGAATCTGAAGAAGAAGAAGATGCTGAAGGAGAAGAAGATGAACAAGAAAAGGAAGAAGAAAATAAAGAAGAACAAGTTGAAGAAGAAGATGATGATGATGATGATGATGAAGAAGAAGTGAAACAAAAGAAGGAAGATGAAGAAAAAGAAGAAGATGAAGACAAAGAAGAAAACAGTAAAGAGGAGGAAAAAGAAGAAGAAGAAGAAGAAGAAGGAGAAAGAGAAGAAGAAGAAGAAGGAGAAAGAGAAGTAGGGGAAGTCAAAGGCAAAGAAGAAGATGAAGAAGAAGAAGAAGAAGGAGAAATAGAAGGAGAAGAAGTAGAAGAAGTAGGGGAAGGCAAAGACAAAGAAGAAGGAGAAGAAGAAGAAGAAGAATAAGGAAAAGAGAAAGTGAAGAAGAAGAAGTAGAAGAAGAGAAAGAAGAAGAAGAAGAAGAAGAAGAAGCAAAAGGAGAAGTAGAGGAAAAAGAAGAAGAAGGAGAAGAAGAAGTAGAAGAAGAAGAAGCAGAAGAAGCAAAAGAAGATGAAGAAAAAGAAGTTGAAGAAGGCAACAAAGAAGAAGAGTAAGAAGAAGAAGAAGAGGGAGAAAAAGAAGAAGGAGAAGAAGAAGAAGAAGACAAAGAAGAAGAAGAAGAAGAAGAAGAAGGCGATGAAGCAGTTGCAGAAGAAGAAGAAGAAGAAAAAGAAGATGAAAAAGAAGACGAAGAAGAAGAAGAATAAGAAAATGAAGAAAGAGAAGAAGAAGAAGAAGAAGAAGAAGAAGAAGACAAAGAAGAAGTAGAAGAAGAAGAAGGAGAAGAAGAAGAAGAAGAAGACGAAGAAGAGGACAAAGAAGTAGAAGACAATGAAGATGATGAAGAAGAAGAACATGAAGATTAAGGAGAAGATGAAGAAGAAGAGGAGGAAGAGGAAGAAGACATAAAAGAAGCAAATGAAGAAGAAGAAGAAGAAGAAAAAGTTGATGAAAAAAGAGAACAACAAGAAGAAAAAGAAGAAGAAAGAGAAGAAGAAAAAGAAAAAGAAGAGAAAGGAGAAGAAGAAGAAGAAGAAGAAGAAGAAGGAAGAGGATAAGGAGAAGAAGAAGACGAAGAAGAAGAAGAAGAAGAAGAAGAAGAAGAAAAATTAGAAGAAGAAGAAGAAGAAGAAGAAGAAGAAGAAGTGGAAGGAAGGAAGGAAAGATTAAGAATAAGAAGAAGAAGACAAAGATGATGAAGAAGATGATGAAAACAAAAAAGTAGAGTCAGAAAAAAGAAGAAGTAGAAGAAGATGAATAGGAAGAAGAAGAGGAAGATGACAAATAAAAGAAGAAGAAGAAGGTGGAGAAAAAGGTACAAAAGTAGAAGAAGAAGAAGTGGAAGAATAAGAAGAAGAAGAAGAAGAAGAAGAAGAAGAAGAAAAAGAAGAACATGGAAAAGAACAAGAAGAAGAAGAAGAGAAAGAAGAAGAAGGAAAAGAAGAAGAAGAAGAAGATGTAGAAGAAGATGAAGAAGTCAAAGAAGAAGAAGAAGAAGAAAAAGAAGAAGGAGGAGGAGAAGAAGAAGAAGGTGAAGAAGAAGAAGCAAAAGAAGAAGAAGAAGAAGAAAAAGAAGACAAAGAAGAAGAAGAAATGGAACATGATGAAGAAGAAGAAGAAGATGAAGATTAAGAAAAAGGAGTTGAAAGAGGAAGAAGAAGAAGAATAAGAAGAAGAAAAGAAAGAAGAAGAAGAAAAAGAAGATGATGATGAAGAAGAGGAAGAAGAAGAAGAAGAAGAGGAAGATGAAAAATGGTAGAAATAAGAAGGAGAAGAGGAAGAGGAAGGAGAGACAAAAGATAAAGAAGCAGAAGAAGAAGAAGAAGAAAAAGAAGAAGAAAGGACATAGAAGATGAAGAAGAAGAAGAAGAAAAAAGAAGAAAAAGAAGACAAAGAAGAAGAGGAAGAAGAAGAAGGTGAAGAAGAAGAAGAAGAAGTCAAAGAAAAAAAGGACGAGAAGACCACGAATAAGAAGGAGAAGAGGAAGACGATGAAGATGTTAAAGAAGAAGAAGAGGAAGAAGAAGGCATAGAAAGAGGGGGAGAAGAAGAAGTAGAAGAAGAAGAAGAAGAAGAAGAAGAAGAAGAAAAGAAGATGGAGAAGAACAATTAGAGGAAGAAGAAATAAAAGAATAAGAACATGAAAGAGAAGAAGAAGTAGATGAAGAAGAAGAAAGAAGTCCAAGAAGAAGAAGAAGAAGAAGAAGCAGAAGAAGAAAAAGAACAAAAAGAAGAAGAAGAAAAAGAAGAACAAAAAGAACAAGAGGTAGAAGAAGGTGAATAAGAAGAAAGAGAAGGAGAAGAAGAAGAAGAAGATAAAGAAGAAGAAGAAGAAGAAGAAGTAGAAGAAGAAGATGATGATGCTGATGGCGATGATTAGGCAGATGATAATGATGATCATGATGATGAAGAAGAAGAAGGCAAAGAAGAAGATGAGGAAGAAGAAGAAGAAGAAGAAGAAAAAGAAGAAAAAAAAGAAAAAAAAGAAGTAGAAGAGGTGGAGGAAGAAGAAGAAGAAGAAGATGGTAAAAAAAAAGAAGATGAAGGCAAATAAGAAAAAGACGAACATGTGGAAGAAGAAGAAGAGGAAAAAGATGGAGAAGAAGAAGAAGAAGACGAAGGAGAAGAAGATCAAGATGAAGAAGAAGAAGATGAAGAAGAAGAAGATGAAGAAGAAGAAGATGAAGAAGAAGAAGAAGAAGAAGAAAAAGAAGAACAAAAAGATTAAGAAGAAGATGAACAAGAAGAAGTTGAAGATGAAGAAGAAGACTTTAAAGGGGAAGAAGAAGAGGAAGAAGGAGAAGAAAAAGATGAACAAGAAGATGAAGAAGAAGAAGAGAAAGAAGAGGAAGTAGAGGTAGACAAAGATGATGAAGAAGAAGAAGTAGAAACGAAAGAGAAAGAAGAGGAATAAGGAAAAGGCGAATGACTCTCCTTGAAAAAGAAGAAGAAGAAAAGGAAGAAAAAGAAGAATAATAAGGAAAAGGCAAAGGACAAGAAGAAGAAGAAGAAGAAGAAGAAGAAGAAGAAGAAGAAGAAGAAGAAGAAGAAAAACAAGAAGAAGTAGAAGAAGAAGAAGAAGAAGAAGAAGAAAAACAAGAAGAAGAAGAAGAAAAAGAAGAAGGTGAATAAAAGGAATAAGAAGAAGGAGAAAAAGAAGAAGAAGGAGAAGTAGAAGAAGATGGAGAAAGAGAAGAAGAAGAAGAAGAAAAAAAAGATAGAAGAAGTACAAGAAGGTGGAGAAAAAGAAAAAGAAGCAAAAGAAGAAAAAGAAGAAGAAGAAGAAAAAGAAGGAGAAGAATAAGATGAAGATGAAGAAGAAAAAGAAGAAGAACAAGAAGAAGATAAAGAGGTTGAAGAGGAGGAAGAAGAAGAATAAGAAGAACAAAAGGAAGAAGAAGAAGAAAAAGAATGAAAAAGAAGTAGAGGAGGAAGAAGAAAAGAACGAAGTAGTTGGAGAAGAAAAAGAAGATGAAGTCGAAGAATAAGAAGAGGAAGAAGAGGAAGAAGAAGGAGAAGAAGACGAAGAAGAAGAAGAAGAAGAAGAAGAAAGAGAAGATGAAGAAGAAGAAGAGGTAGAAGAAGATGAAGAAGAAGAAGAAGAAGAACTAAATGAAGAAGAAGAAGAAGAAGATGATGATGATGACAATGTTGATGAAAAATATGAAGAAGATGATGAAAACAAAGAAGAAGTGGAAGAAGAAGAAGAAGAACGAAGTGATGAAGGAAAAGAAGAAGAAGAACAAGAAGATGAAGAAGGAGAAGAAGAAGAAGAAGCGAAGAAGAAGAAGAAGCGAACAAGAAGAAGAAGAAGGAGAAGTAGAAGAAGGAAATGATGAAGAAGAAGGAGAAGAAGATGAAGAAGATCAAGAAGAAGAAGAAGAAGAAGAAGAAGAAGAAAATGAAGAAAAAGAAGTAGAAGAAGGATAAGAAGGAGAAGAAGAAGAAGAAAAAAGTTGAAGTAGAAGAGAAAGAAGAAGAACTAGAAGATGACTAAGAAGAAAAAGAAGAGGAAGAGGAAGAGAAAGAAGAACAAGAAGGCAAAGAAGAAAAAGAAGAAGGAAAAGAAGAAGAGAAGGAAGAAGAGCAAGAAGAAGAACAAGAAAAATAAGAAGAAGAAAAAGAAGAAGCCGAAGAAAAGGAAGAAGAAGATGAAGATTAACAAGAAAAAGAAGAAGAGGAGGAGGAAGAAGAAGAAGAAGAAGAAGAAGAAGGAGAAGAAGAGGAAGAAGAAAAAGTAGAAGACGAGAAAGACGACGATGAAGAAGAAGACCAAAAAGAAGAAGAAGAAGATGAAGAAGGCGAAGAAGAAGAAGAAGAAGAAGAAGAAGAAGAAGAAGAATACAAAGAAGAAGAAGAAGTTGAACAAAAAAGGAAAAAAAAGAAGTAGAAGAAGCAAACAAGAAGAAGAAGAAGAAGAAGAAGAAGAAGAAAAGGAAGAAGAAGATGAGGAAGAAGAAGAAGAGTAAAGAGACAAAGAAGAAGAAGAAGAAGAGGACAAAGAAAAGTGCGAGAAGAAGAAGAAGAATAAAACGAAAAAGAAGAAGAAGAAGAAGAAGAAGAAGAAGAAAAAGAAGAAGATGAAGAAGATGTTGAAGAAGGGGAAGAAGAAGAAGATGTTGAAGAAGAAGAAGTGGAAGACGTGGAAGAAGTAGAAGAAAAAAAAAAGGAGAAGAAGAAGATGGTGAAGAAGAGGAACGATAAGTAGAAGAAGAAGAAGAAAACGAAGTAGAAGATCAAGAAGACATAGAAAAGGAAGAAGAAGATGAAGAAGAAAAGAAGAAGAAGAAGAAGAAGAAGAAGAAGAAGAAGAAGAAGAAAGAGGAGAAGAAGACAAAGAAGGAGATGAAGAAGACAAAGAAGAAGAATTAGAAGAAGAACTAGAAGAAGAAGAACAACAACAAGAAGAAGAGAAAGAAATAGAAGAAGTAGAAGAAGAAGAAGAAGAAGAAGAAGAAAAGGAAGGAGAACAAGGAGAACAACTTGAAGATGAAGGAGAAGAAGAAGTTGAACAAGAAGAAGAAGAAGAAGAAGAAGAAGAAGAAGAAGCAAACGAAGGAGACTAAGAAAAAGAAGAATAACAAGGGGACGAAGAAGGCAAAGAAGAAGAAGAAGATGATGATGATGAAAAGAAGAAGAAAATAAAGAAGAAGAATAAGAAGATGATGAAGAAAAAGACAAAGAAGAAGAAGAAGAAGAAGAACTAGAGGAAAAAGAAGAAGAAGAAGAAGATAAAGAAGAAGTGGAAGAAGAAGAAGAAGCCAAAGAGGAAGATGAAGAAGATGAAGAAAAGACAAAGTTGAAGAAGACGAAGAAAAGAAAAACTATAAGAAGAAGAAGAAGAAGAAAGCAAAGAAGAAGAAGAAGAAGACAAAGAAGATAAGGAAGACGAAAAAGAAGAAGAAGAAGATGAAGAAGAAGAAGGGGAAGAAGTCAAAGAAGTTGAAGAAGAAGAAGAAGAAGAATAAGAAGAAGATGAAGAAGTAGTAGAAGAAGAAGAAGGAGAAGAAAAAGAAGAAAAATTAGAATAAGAATAAGAAGAAGAAGTAGAAGAAGGATTTGAAGAAGAAGATGAAAAAGAAGAAGAACATGAAGAACGATAAGAAGAAGATGAAGAAGAAGAAGGAGAAGAGTAAAAAGAAGTAGAAGAAGAAGAACAAGAAGAAGAATTAGAAGAAGAAGAAGAGGAAGAAGAAAACCATGTCAAAGAAGAAAAAGTAGAAGAAGAACAAGAAGAAGAAGATGTTGGCAACAAAGAAGTGCAAGAAGAAGACGAAGAAGAGGAAGAAGAAGAAGAAGAAGAAGTCGAAGAAGATGAAGAAGAAGACGAAGATGATGATGAAGAAGATGGAGAAGAAGAAGAAGTAGAGGAAGAAGAAGAAGAAGAAGAAGAAGAAGAAGAAGAAGAAGAAGAAGTACTAGTAGAAGAAGAAGGAAAAGAAGAAGAAGAAGCAGAAGAAGAAGGAGAAGTTGAAGAAGAAGAAAAACTAGACGAACAAGAAGAGGAAGTGGAAGAAGAAGAAGAAGATCAAGAAGCAGAAGATGAAGAATAAATAAAAGAATCAGAAGATAAAAGAGAAGGATAACATCAAAAAGAAGACCAAGAAGAAGAAGAAGAAGAAGATGATGAAGACAAAGAAGTAGTAGTAGTACAAAGAAGAAGAAGAAGAAAAGAAGAAGAAGAAGAAGAAGGCAAAGAACAAAGAGAAAAAGAAGAAGAGGAAGAAAGAGAAGAAGAAGAAGAGAAGAAGAACAAGAAGAACAAGAAGTAAAAAAGGGTGAAGATGATGGAAGAGAAGAAAAAGAAGAAAGAGAAGAAGTAGAAGAAGAAGAAGAAGAAGAAGAAGAAGAAGATGACGATGACGATGATGAAGAAGATGATGATAACAATGAAGAAGAAGAAAAAGAAGACAAAAAATAAGAAGAAGATTTAGAAGAAGAAGAAGAAGAAGAATAAAAAGAAGAAGAGGTAAAGGAGGAGGAGGAAGAAGAAGAAGAAGACGAAGAGAAAAAGAAGAAGATGAAGAAGAAGAATATAGATGAAGATGAAGAAGAAGAAGAAAAAGAAGAAGATGAAAAGGAAGAAGATCAAGAAGAAGAAAAAGATGATAAAAGTGAAGAAGGTGAAGGAGAAGAAAAAGAAGAACAAGAAGTCGAAGAAGAAGAAGAGAAAGAAGAGGAAGTAGAGGTGGACAAAGGTGAAGAAGAAGAAAAGGAAGATGAAGAAGAAGAAGAAGAAGAAGAAGAAGAAGAAGAAGAAAAAGAAGAAGAAGAAGTAGAGAAGAAGAACAGGAAGAGAGGAAGAAGAATAATAATAGAAGAGGAAGATGACGGTGATTATGAAGAAGAAGAAGTAGAAGTAGTAGTAGAAGAAGAAGAAGAAGTAGAAGACGAAGAAGAAGGTGATGATGATGATGAAGAAGAGTAAGAAGATAAAATAAAACAAGAAGAAGATGAAGAAGAAGAAGAAGAAGAAAAAGAAGAACAAGAAGAGGAAGAAGAAGAAGAAGATGAAGAATTAGAAGAAGAAAAAGAAGAAGGAGAAAAAGTAGAAGAAGCATAAGGATAAGAAGTTGAAGGAGAAGAAGCAGAAGGAGAATAAGATGGAGATGAAGAAGGAGAAGGAGAAAAAGATGGAGATGAAGAAGAAGGAGAAGAAGAAGAAGAAGAAGAAGAAGAAGAATAAGGAGGAAGTGGAGGATGAGAAGGAGAGGAAGAAGAAGAAGAACAAAAGAAAGAAGAAAGAAGAAAAAGAAGAAAAAGATGAAGATGAAGAAGAAGACAAAGACGAAGAACAAGAAGATGAAGAATAAGAAAAAGAAGAAGAGGAAGAGGAAGAAGAAGAAGATGAAACAATTGAAACCAAAAACGATATCGATGAAGTCAAAGAAGAGGATGAAGAATGGGAAGAAGGTGAAGAGGAAGAAGAAAATGAAGCATATGAAGAGGACAAAGAAGAGGAAGAAGAAGAAGAAGAAGAAGAAGAAGAAGAAGAACACCAACAACAAAAGGAGGAGGAAGAAAAAGAAAAATAAGAAGAAATAGAAGAAAGAAGAAGAAAAAGAAGAAGAAAAAGGAGAAGAAGAGGAAGAAAAATGAGAGGAAGAAGAAGAAAGACAAAAAAACGAATAGGAAGAAGAAGAAGAGGAAGAAGAACAAGAGAAAAGATGAAAAAGAAGAAGAAGAAGACAAAGAAGAAGAATAAGAAAAGGAAGAAAAAGAAGAAGAAGAAGAAGAAGAAGATGATGATGAAAAAGAAGAAGACAAAGAGGAAGAAGAGTAAGAAGAAGGAGAAGAAGAAGAAGACAAAGAAGAGGAAAAAGAAGAAGAAGACGAAGAAGGCGATGAAGAAGAAGCAGAAGAACATGACAAAGAAGAAGAAGAAGAACATTAAGAAGAAGAAGGTGAAGAATAAGAAATAGAAGAAGAAGAAGAAGAAGAAGAAAAATTATGAAAAAGAAGGAGAAGAAAGAAGAAGCAAAAGAAGTAGAAGAAGAAGAAGAAGGAAAAGATGATGAAAAAAAATGAAGAAGAAGAAAAAGAAGAAGAATGAGAAGAAGAAATGAAAAAAAAAGAAAAAGAAAAAGAAGAAGAAGAAGAAGAAGAACACGAAGAAAAATTAAAAGGAGGAGAAGAAGAAGGCGAAGGAAGGAAGAAGAAGAATAAGAAGAAGACAAGGAAGATGAAGAGGAAGAAGAAGAAAAAAGAAGAAAAAAAAAAGAGGAAGCAAAAGAAGAAGAAGAAGAAGATGGTGAAAAAGGTGGAGGAGGAGAAGAAGAAGAAAAAGAAGTGGAAGAAGAAGAAGAAGAAGATGGAGAAGAACAAGAAGAAGAAGAAGAAGAAGAAGAAGTAAAAGAAGTCAAAGAAGAGGAAAAAGAAAGCAACGAAGAAGAATAAGATGAAGAAGAAGAAGACGATGAAGAAGAAGAAGAATAAGAAGAAGAACGGGAAGGAGAAGAAGAAGAAGAACCAGAAGAAGAAGAGAAGAAGAAGAAGACAAAGAAGAAGTAAAGGAACAGGTAGGCGAAAAGAAGAAGATGAAGATGAAGAGAAAGGAGTAGAAAGAGGATGAAGAAGAAGAAGAAGAGGAAGAAGAAGAAGAAATAAAGGAAGACGAAGAAGAAGAAGGTGATGGAGAAGAAGATAATCATGATGTGGAAGAAGAAAAAGAAGAGGAAGAAGAAGAAGAAGAAGAAGAAGTAAAAGAAAAAGAAGAAGAAGAAGAAGATGAAGAACAAGTCGTAGAAAAAGGTGAAGATGAAGAAGAAGATGGAGAAGAACAAGAAGAAGAAGAAGAGCAAGAAGAAGGAAAAGAAGAAGAAGAAGAAGTCGAAGAAGATGAAAAAGAAGACAAAGAAGAAGAAGATGAAGAAGTCGAAGAAGAAGTAGTAGAAGAAGAAGAAGAAGCAGAGGATGAAGAAGAAGAAGAAGAAGAAGAAGAAGAAGAAGATGGAGAAGAAGAAGAAGAAGAAGAAGACAAAGAAGAAGAAGAAAAGGAAAGGGATGAAGAAGAAGAAGAAGAAGATTAAGAAAAAGGAGTTGAAAGTGGAAGAAGAACAACAAGAAAAGAAGAACCAGAAGAAGAAAAAGAAGATGATGATGATGAAGAAGAGAAAGAAGAAGAAGAAGTAGAAGAA
Source organism: Vanilla planifolia (assembly GCA_023846275.1). NCBI lineage: Eukaryota > Viridiplantae > Streptophyta > Magnoliopsida > Asparagales > Orchidaceae > Vanilla > Vanilla planifolia. Next base: position 24,921 of record JAIUJO010001028.1, read on the forward strand.
GAAGAGGAAGAAGAAAAATGAGAAAAATAAGAAGGAGAAAAAGAAGGAGAAAAAGAAGAAGAGGAAGAAGAAACCAAAGATAAAGAAGCAAAAGAAGAAGAAGAAAACGAAGAAGAAAGGACAAAGAACACGAAGAAGAAGAAGAAGAAAAAAGAAGAAAAAGAAGACAGAAGAAGAAGAAGAAGGTGAAGAAGAAGAAGAAGTCAAAGAAAAAAAACAAAGGACGAGAAGATGACGAACGAGAAGAAGAAGAGGAAGACGATGAAGTTAAAGAAGAAGATTAAGAAGAAGAAGAGGAAGCAGAAGGCATGGAAAGAGGAGGAGGAGAAGAGAAGAAGAAGATGATGATGATGATGAAGAAGAAGAAAGAAGATGGAGAAGAAGAGCTAAAGGAAGAAGACATAAAAGAATAAGAACATGAAAGAGAAGAAGTAGATGAAGAAGAAGAAGAAGAAGAAGAAGAAGCAAAAGAAGAAAAAGAACAAAAAGAAGTAGAAGAAAAAGAAGAAGAAGAAAAACAAGAGGTAGAAGAAGGTAAGAAGAAGAAAGAAAAGAAGAAGAAAGAGAAGGAGAAGAAGAAGAAGAGAAGATAAAGAAGAAGTAGAAGAACCAGAAGAAGAAGACGATGATGCTGATGGTGATGATCAGGAAGATGATAATGATGATGACGATGAAAAAGAAAAAGAAGAAGTAGAAGAAGAAGACAAAGAAGAAGATGAGTAAGAAGAAGAAGAAGAAGAAGAAGAAGAAGAAGAAGAAGAAAGGAAGTGGAAGAGGTGGAAGAAGAAGAAGAAGAAGAAGAAGAAGATGGTGAAGAAAAAGAAGATGAAGGCGAATTAGAAAAAGACAAACAAGTGGAAGAGGATAAAGAGGAAAAAGAAGGAGAAGAAGAAGATTAAGAAGAAGAAGACGAAGGAATAAGATGACAAAGAAGAAGAAGAAGAAGAAGAAGAAAACAAAGAAGAAGATGAGGAAGAAGAAGAAGAACGCAAAGAAGAAGAAGAAGAAGAAGACAAAGAAGAAGAAGAAGAAGAAGATGATGAAGATGAAGAAGAAGTAGAATATGATGAAGAAGAAGAAAAAGAGGGAGAAGAAGAAGAAGAAAGTGAAGAAGAAGATGATGTTGATCAACAAGAAGAAGAATAAGAGGAAGAACTGGAAGAAGAAGAAGAATAAGAACAAGAAGTTGAAGAAAAAGAGAAGATGATGATGAAGAAGAAGAAGAAGAAGAAGAAGAAGAAGAAAAGAATAAGAACGTGAGGAAGAAGAAGAATGAAATGAAGAAGTTTAAGAAGAAGAAGGAGGAGGAGAAGAAGAAGAAAAAGAAGAGTTAGAAGAATAAGAAGAAGAAGAAGAAGAAGAAGATGATGATGATGATGGTGATGAAGAAGAACAAGAACAAGAAGACAGAAGAAGAAGGTGACGAAGAAGAAAACAAAGAAGAAGAAGAAGAAGAATAAGAGAAGGAGAAGATGTAGGAGAAGAAGAAGTAGAAGAAGAAGATGAAAAAGATGAAAAAGAAGAGGAAAAGAAGTACAAGAAGAAGAAAAAAGAGAAGCAAAGCTAGAAAAAGGAGAAAAAGAAGAAGTAGAAGAAGAAGAAAACAAAGAAGGAGAACAAGAAGGAAGAGGAGAAGTAGAAGAAGAAGATGATGATGATGATGATGATGATGAAGAAAGAGAAGAAGATGAAGGAGAAGAAGAAGAAGTAGAAAGAAATAAAGGAAGAAAAGAAGAATAAGAAGAAGGAGAAGAAGATGGAGTAGAAGATGAGGAAGATTATGAAGAAGAAGAGGAACAAAGAGGAGATGCAGAAAAAGAAGAAGAAGAAGAAGATAATAAATAATAATTAGAAGGAGAACTAGAAGAAGAAGAAGAAGAGGAAGTAGTAGAAGAAGAAGATGAAGAAGTTGAAGAAAAAGAAGAAGAAGAAGAACTGGCAAAAGAAGAAGAAGAAAAAGAAGAAGTAGGAAAATAAAAAGAAGTAAAAGAAGAAGAGGAAGGTAAAGACGAAGAAGATGAAGATGAGGACAAAGAAGAAGAATAAGAAGAAGTAGAAGAAGAAGAATACGAAGAAGAAAAAGTAGAAGAAGAAAAAAAAGAAGGGCAAGATGAAGGAGAAGAACAACAAGAAGATGAAGAATATGAAGAAGTAAAAGAAGAAAAAGAAGAAGAAGAAGAATAAGATGAAAAAAGAAGATGATGAAGAAGAAGAAGAAGAACACGGAAAAGAAGAAGAAGAAAAAGAAGAAAAAGATGACGATGAAGATGAATAAGATGAAGACGATGAAGAAGAAGAAGAAGAAGAAGAATACGAAGAAGAAGAAGAAGAGGAGGACGAAGAAGAAGTGAAAGAAGAAGAAGATGAAGATGAAGAAAAAGAAGAAGTTCAAGTAGAAGAAAAAGATTAAATGAAGAAGAATAAGAAGTTGAAGAAGAAGAAGAAGAAGGAGAAGAAGAAGAAGAAGAAGAAGAAGAAGAAGAAGAAGGCGGAGGAGGAGGAGGAGAAGAAGAAGAAGAAGAAGAAGTCTAAGAAGAAGAAGAAGAAGAAGAGGAAGATAATGAAGAAGATATAGAAGAGAAGAAGAAGATAAAGATGCTCAAGAAGAAGAAGAAGAAAAAGAAGATGAGGAAGAAGAAGTAAGTGGAGAATAAGAAGACAATAAAGAAGCAGAAGAAGAAAATGAAGAAGTAGAAGACGAAGAAGAAAAAGAAGGGCAAGTTTAAGAAGAGGAAGAAGAACAATAAGAAGTTGAAGAAGAAGTAGAAGAAGAAGAATAAGTAACGAAAGAAGAAGATAAAAGAGAAGAGGAAGAAGAAGAAGATCAAGAAGAACAAGGAAAAAAAGAAGAAAAGGGAGAAGAAGAGAAGAAGAAGACGAAGAAAAGAAGAAGAAGAACAAGAAGAAGAAGAGGAAGAAGGAGAAGAAGAAAAAGAAGAAGAGGAGGAAGAAGAAGAAGAAGAAGAAGAAGATAAATGCAATGATGATGAAGAAGAAGAAGAGGAAGAAGAAGAAGAAGAAGAAGAAGAAGAAGAATAAGAAAAGGAAGGGGAAGATAAGGAAGAAAAATGAGAAGGAGAACTCGAAGAAGAAGATGAAGAAGAAGAAGAAGAAGAGGAAGAAGAAGAAGAAGAAGAAGAAGAAGAAGAAGAAGAAGAAAAAGAAGTAAAAGAAAAAGAAGAAGAAGAAGAAGAAGAAGAAGAAGGGAAAGAAGAAGAAGAAGAAGTAGTAGAAGAAGAAGAAGAAGAAAAAGGTGGAGATGAAGAAGAAGAATTTGAATAAGAGAAAAAAGAACTAGTAAAAGAAGAACAAGGAAAAGAAGAAGAAGAAGAAGAAGTAGGAAAAGAAAAAGAAATAGAAGAAGAAGAGGATGGTAGAGAGGAAGAAGATGAAGATGAGGATTAAGAAGAAAAATAAGAAGTAGAAGAAGAAGAAAACCTAGAAGAAGAAGTCGAAGAAGAAAAAAAGAAGTGCAAGATGAAGGAGAAGAAAAAGAAGAAAATGAAGAATCTGAAGAAGAAAAGAACAAGAACAAGAAGAAGATGATGATGATGATGCAGAAGAAGAAGAAGAAAAAGAAGAAGACAAAGAAGAAGAAGAACAAGGAAAAGAAGAAGAAGAAAAAGAAAAGGATGAAGAAGAATAAGATGAAGACGAAGAAGAAGAAGAAGAAGAAGAAGAAGAAGAATACGAAGAAGAAGAAGAGGAAGAAGAGGAAGACAAAGAAGAAGTGGAAGAAGTAGAAGATGAAGATGAAGAAAAAGAAGAAGTTCAAGCAAAAGAAAGAGATAAAATGAAGAAGATGAAGAAGTTGAAGAAGAAGAGGAAGAAGTAGAAGAAGAAGAAGAAGAAGAAGAAGAAGTAGGAGAAGAAGAAGAAGAAGAAAAATTTGAAGAAGAATATGAAGAAGAAGAAGAAGAAGATGAAGATGATGAAGAAGAATACGAAGAAGAAGAAAAAAGAAGATGACAAACAAGAACAAGAAGAAGAAGAAGAAGATGACAATTAAGAAGAAGAAGAAGAAGAAGGAGATGGAGAACACAAAGAACAATAAGTAAGAGAAGAAGGAAAAGAAGAAGAAAAGAAAAAGAAGAAGAAAAAGAAGAAGAAGAATTAATAGAAAATGAAGAAGAAGAAGAAGGAGAAGAAGAAGAAAACAAAGAAGGAGAAGATGTTGAAGTAGAAGAACAAGAAGAAGAAGAGGAAGAAGAATTAGAATAAGAAGAAGAAGAAGAGCGGGAAGAAGAAGAAGAATAGTATGAAGAAGAAAGAAAGGAGAATGCGAAGAGCAAAAAGAAGAAGAAGGACAATAAGTAGAAGAAGAAGAAAAAGATGAAAAAGGAGAAGAAGGAGAAGAAAAGAAGAAGAAGAAGATTAAAGGGAAGAAGAAGAAGAAGAAGATGATGAAAAAGATAAAGAAGAGAAGAAGAGGATAAAGATGCTGAAGAAGAAGAAGAAGAAAAAGAAGATGATGAGGAAGAAGAAGAAGTAAGTGGAGAAAAAGAAGACAATGAAGATGCAGAAGAAGAAAATGAAGAAGAAGAAGACAAAGATGAAAAATAAGGGCAAGTTTAAGAAGAAGAAGAAGATGAAGAAGAAGAAGAAGAATAAGAATCGGAAGAAGAAGATAAAGAAGAAGAAGAGGAAGAAGAAGATGAAGAAGAACAAGCAGAAGAAGATGAAAAGGGAGAAGAAGAAGAAGAAGAAGACAAAGAAGAAGAAGAAGAGGAAAAAGAAGAAGAAGAGGAAGAAGAAGAAGAAGAAGAAGAAGAAGAAAACAAAGGCGATAAAGAAGAAAAAAAAGTAGAAGAGGAAGAAGAAAAAGAAGGAGAGGAATATGAAGAAAAAAATGAAGAAGATAAAGAAAAAGAAACAGAAGAAAAAATACATGAAGAAGAAGAAGGCAAAGAAGAAAAAGAAGAAGAAGAAGAAGAACAAGAAGGAGAAGAGGAAAAAGGATAAGATGAAAATGGTGAAGATGAACAAGAAGAAATAAATGAAGAAAAAGAAGAAGAAGAGGAAGAAGAAGAAGAAGTAGTAGTAGAAGAAGAAGAAGAAGAAGAAGAAGATTAAGAAGAAGTAGAAGAAGAAGGGGAAGGAGAAGAAAAAGTAGAAGTTGAGGAAATAGAAGAAGAAGTCAAAGAAGAAGAAGAAAAAGAAGAAGATGAAGGAGAAAAAGAAGACAGAATAAAAAGAAGAAGAAGAAAAAGTAGTAGAAGAAGAAGTAGAAGAAGAAAAAGAAGAAAAAGAAGAAGAAGAAGAAGTAGTAGAACAAGAAGAAGAAGAAGACAAAGAAGAAGAAGAAGAGGTATTAGATGAAGAACACAAAGAAGAAGAAGACATTGAAGAAAAATAAGAGGAAGGGAGAGAAGAAGAAGAAGAGAAGGAGAAGAAGAAGCACAAGAAGAAGAAGAGGAAGAGGAAGAAGAAGAAGAAGAAGAAGAAGAAGAAGAAAAGGAAGAAGAAGTTGAAGAAGAAGAAGTAGAGAAAGGAGACAAAGAAGAAGAAGAAGAAGAGGAAGAAGAAGAAGAAGAAGGAGAACAAGAAGAAGGAGAAGAGGAAGAAGAAGAAGGAGAAGAAGAAGAAGAAGAAGGAGAAGAAGATGATGAAGAAGAAGATGTAGAAGAAGAAGATGATGAAGAAGAAGAGGAAGTAGAAGAAGAAGAATAAGAAAACAAAGAAGAAGTAAAAGTTGAAGAGTGAGTAGAAGAAGCTGAAAAAGAAGTTGACGAAGAAGATGAGAGGAGGAGAAGAAGAAGGTGAAGAAGAATAAGAAGAAGAGGAATTAGAATAAGAAGAAGTAGAAGAAGAAGAAGAAGAAGAAGATGTGGATGAATAAGATGAAGAAGAAGATGTAGAAGAAGAAGAGGAAGAAGGTAAAGAAGAAGATGAAGAAGTAGTAGATGAAGAAGAAAACAAAGAAGAAGACAAAGAAGAAGAAGAAGAAGAAGAAGGAGAAGAAAAAAAAGAACAAGAAGAAGAAGGAGAAGAAAAGGAAGAAAAAGAAAAAGAAGATTGAAACGAAGAAGGAAAAAGAGAAGGAGAAGAAGAAGAAGAAGAAGATGATGCTGATGAAGGAAGAGGAGATAAGGAAGAAGTAGAAGAAGAGAATGAGGAGGAAGTAGAAGAAGATGATGATGAAGAAATAGAAGAACAAGAAGGAAAAGACGAAGTAGACGAAGAAAAAGAAAAAGAAGAAGAAGAAAAATAAGAAGAAAGGAAGAAGAAGAAGAACAAGAAGAAAGAGAAGAAGAGGAAAAGAAGAGCAAGAAGAATAAGATGAAAAAAGGAGGACAAAACAGAAGAAGGAGAAGAAGAGGAAAAAGAACAGGAAGAAGTAGAAGATGAAGAAGAAGACATAGAAGAAGAAGAAGAAAAAGAAGAAGAAGATAAAGAAAAAGCAGAAAAAGAAGAAGAAGATGAAAAAGAAGGAAAAGAAGAACAAGAAGAAAAGAAGAAGAAGAAGAAGAAGAAGAAGAAGGAGATGGAGAAGGAGAAGTAGAATAAGAAAAAGAAGTAGAAAAAGAAGAGGAAGAGGAAGAAGATGAAGAAGAAGAAGAAGAAAAAGAAGGAGAAGAAGGAAAAGGAGAAAAAAAAGATAAAGAAAAGAAGAAGAAGAAAAGAACGAGAAGAAGAAGAAGAAGAAGAAGAAAACGAGGGAGTAGAAGAAGAAGACGAATAATAAGAAGAAGAGGCAGAAGAAGAAGAAGGAGAAGAGGAAGAAGACGAAGAAGAGGAAGAAGACAAAGGCAATGAAGAAGAAGATGAATAGGAACAAGAAGTGGGAAAAAAAGGAGAAGATGAAGAAGAAGAAGAAAAAGGAAAAGAAGAAGAAGAAGAAGAAGAAGAAGAAGTAGAAGAAAAAAAAACAAGAAGAAGGAGAACAAGAAGAAGAAAGGAAAGATGAAGAAGAACAACACGAAGAAGAAGAAGAAGAAGAAGAAGGAAAAGAAGAAGAACAAAAGAAAGAAGATGGGGAGGAAGGAGAAGGAGAAGGAGAAGAAGAAGAAGAAGAAGAAGAATATGAAGAAGAAGTAGAAGAAGTAAAAGAAGAAGAAGACAAAGCAAAATAATAAAAAGAAGAAGAAGAAGAAGAAGAAAAAGAAGGAGAAGTAGCAGAAGATGAAGAAGAAGAAGAAGTAGAAGAAAAAGAAGAAAAAGAAAAAAAAGAAGAGAAAGGAGAGGAAGAGGAAGAAGAAGAAGAAGAAGAAGAAGTAGACAAAGGAGGAGAAGAAAAAGAAGACAGAAAAAGAAGAAGAAGAAGAGTAACAAGGAGGAGGAGGAGAAGAAGAAGACAAAGAAGAGGAAGTAGTAGAAGAAGTTGAAGAAGAAGAACAACAACAGAAAGAAGGAGAAGAGGAAGAAGATGAAGAAGAAGACAAAAAAGAAGATGAGAAAGAAGAGGAAGAAGAAAAATAAAATGAAAAGAAGATTATAAAGAATAAGAAGAAGAAGACAAAGTATAAGAAGAAGAGGACGAAGAATAAGAAGAAGAAAAAGATAAAGAATAGAGAGATGGAAAAGAAGGAAGAAGAGAGGAAGAATTAGGCAAAAGAAAAAGAAAAAGAAAAAGAACAAGA
>JAIUJO010001028.1:37500-45000 GCA_023846275.1 Vanilla planifolia
TTTACTTCTTCTTCTTCCTCTCCTTTCTCTTCTCCTTCTTTCTCTTCTTGTTCTTCTACTCCTCCTTTTTTTTCATCTTCTACTACTTCTCCTTCTTCTTCTTCTTCTTCTACTTCTTCTTCTTCTTCTTAGTCTTTCTGTTCTTCTGCTTCGTGTCTTCTTTTTTTACTTCTTCTTCTTCATATTCTTCTTCTTCGTCTTCTTCTTCTTCTTCTTCTTCTTCTTCTTCGTCTTCTTCATCTTGTCCTTCTCCTTCTTCTCCATCTTCTTTCTTTTGTTCCTCTTCTTCTCCTTCTTCTTCTTCTTCTTCGTGTTCTTCTTCTTCTTCTTCTTTCCTTTCTTCTTCTTGTTCTCCTTCTTCTTGTTCCTCTTTTTCTTCTACTTCTTCCTCTTTGCCTTTTTCTTCTTCTTCGTCTTCTCCCTTTTCCTCCCACTTCTTATTCCTCTTCATCTTCTTCTTCATTGCCTTCGTCTTCTTCCTCTTCTTCTTCTTTCTCCACCACTTCTACTTCTTTGTCGACTTCTTCTCCTTCTTCGACATCTTCCTCTTCTTCTTCTTCTTCTTCTTCTTCTTCCTCTTATTCTTATTATTCGTCTTCTTCTTCTTCTCCCTCGTTTTCTTCTTCTTCTTCTTCTTCTCCTTCTTCTTCTTCTTCTTTGTCTTCTTCTTCTTCCTCTTCCTCTTCTTTTTCTACTTATGCTTAGTCTGCTTCTCCTTCTCCTTCTTCTTCTTCTTTTACATCTACTTCTTCATCTTTACTTTCTCTTCTTTGTCTTCTTCTTCATCATCTTCTTCTTTTTCTTTTTTTTCTTCTTCTTCTTCTACTTCTTCCTCCTCTTCTACTTCTTCTTCTTCTTCTTCTTCTTGTTTTCATCTTCTTATTCATCTTCTTCATCTTCTCCTTTGTCTTCTTCTTCTTCTTAGTGTTATTCTTCTTCTTTTTCTTCTTCTTCTTCTTCTTCCTCTTCTTCTTCTTCTTCTCCTCCTTCTTCACCTTCTTCATCTTTTTCTACTTCTTCTTGTTCTTCTTCTTGTGCTTTTTCTTATTCTTCTTCTTCTTCATCTTCTTCTACTTGTTTTTCTTTTACATCTTCTTCTTCTTCATTTTCTTCTTCTACTTCTTCTTATTCTTCTTCTCCTCCTCCTCCTCCACCTTCTCCACCATCTTCTTCTTCTTCTTATATTTCTTCTTGCTTTTCTTCTTCTTCTTCATCATCTTTATCTTCTTTTTCTTCTTCTAGGTCTTCTTAATCTTCTTCAACTTCTTCTTCGTGTTCTTCTTCTTCTTTGTCTTCTTCTTCTTCTTCTTCTTTATCTTTTTCTTCTTCTTTTTCTTCATCATCTTCTTCTTCTTCCACTTCTTTGTCTTTTGTTTCTTTTTCCTCTTCTTCTTCTCCCCCTCCTTCATTATCATCATCTTCTTCACCTTCTTCTTTTTCTTCTTCTTCTTCCTCTCTTCTTCAACATCATCATCTTCTTCTTCTTCCTCTTCTTCTTCCTCTTTCTACTCATTTTTCTTCAACTTTGTCTTCTTCTTCTTTGTATTCCTATTCTTTTTTTTCTTCTTCATTTTCTTCTTCTTCTTCTTCTTCTTCTTCTTCTTCTTTGTCTTTTTTTCATCTTCTTCGACTTCTTGTTCCTCTTTTTCTTCTTCTTCTTTTGTCTTCGTCTTCTTCTTCTTCTTTGTCTTTTTTTCATCTCCTTCGACTTCTTCTTTTTCTTCTTCTTCTTCCTCTTCTTCTTCTTCTCTTTCTTCTCCATCTTGTTCTTCTTCTTCGTCTTATTCTTTTTCTTCTTCTTCTTATTCTTCCACTTCTTCTTCTCCTCTTTCTTTTTGTCCACCTTGTTGTTGTTCTTCTTCTTTTTCTTCTCCTTCTTATTATTATTCCTTTTGTCATCTTCCTCTTCTTCTTCCTATTTAACTTCTTCTACTTCTTCTTTGGCTTCCTCCTCTTTTTTCATCCTCCTCTTCTTCATCATTGTCTTCTTCGTTTTGTTTTTCTTCTTCACTTCCTTTTTATTCTTCTTCTTCCTTTTGTCTACTTCTTCTTCTATTTCTTCTTCATCTTTGTCTTTTTTCTTTTTATTCTTCTTCTTCTTCTTCTTCTCCTTTTTCTTCCTTTCCTTTTTCTTCTTCTCCTTCTTCTTTTTCTTATTCTTGTTCTTCTTTTTCATCATCTTTTCTTCTTCTTCTTCTTCTTCTTCTTCTTTTGCTTCTTCTTTCTTCTCCTTCTTTTTCGTCATTTTCTTCTTCTTCTTCTTCTTCCTCTTCTACTTTTCTTCTTCTACTTCTTCATTATCTTCTTCTTCTGATTCAAGTTCTTAATCTTCTTCTTCTTCCTCTTCTTCTTCTTCTTAGTCTTCTTCTTCTTCTTAGTCTTCTTCTTCTTTGTCTTTTTCTTCTTCTTCTCGTTTTTCTTCTTCTTCTTCTTCTTCTTCTTTGTCTTCTTCCTCTTCCTCTTCTTCTTCTTCATCTTTTTCTTCTTCTTCTTCTTCTTATTCTTCTTCTTCTTCTTATTCTTATTCTTCTTGTTTGTCTTCTTCTTCTTCTTCTTCGTCCTCTTCATCTTCCTCTTCTTCTTCTTCCACTTCTTCCTCTTCTTCATCTTCTTCTTCCTCAACTTCTTCTTCTTCATATTCTTCTTCTTCTTTTGCTTCTTTGTCTTCTACTTCTTGTTCTTCTTCTTCTACTTCTTCTTCGTCTCCTTCTTTTTCTTCTTCTTCTACTTCTTCTTCTTCTTCTTCTTCTTCTTCTTTTCCTTCTTCTTCTTCTTCTCATTCATCTTCTTCATTTTCTTCTTCTTCTCCATCTTACTCTTATTCTTATTCTTCAAATTCTTCTTCCTTTTCTTCTTTTTCTTCTTCATGTTCTTCTACTTGTTCTTCTAGTTGTTCTTCTTCTTCTCCTTCTTGTTCTCTTATTTGATTTCTTCTTCTTCACCTTCTTCTTCTTCTTCTTCATTTTCTTCTTCTCCTTTTTCTTTTTTTCTCCTTCTTTTGTCTTTTCTTCTTCTTCTTCTTCTTCTTTTTCTTCTCCATCTCCCTCTTCTTCATCTTCCTCATCATCTTCTTCTTCTTTCTTCTTTTCCACGGTCTTATTCTTCTTCATCTTCTTCCTCTTCATCCTCTTCTTCTTCTTCTTCTTCTTATTCTTCTCCTCCTCCTTCTTCTTCTTCTTCTTCTTCTTTTGCTTACTCATCTTTTTTCGTTTTCCACTTCTTCATCATTGCCTTCTTTATCTTGTTCTTTTTCTTTACTTCCTTGTTATTCTTCTTCTTCGACTTCTTCTTCGTCATCTTTCTCTTTTTTTTCTTTTTATTCTCCTGCTTTCTTCTTCTTCTCCTCCTTCTTTTTCTTCATCTTCTTCTTTTTCGTCTTTTTCTTTTTCTTCTTCTCTTTCATCTTCTTTTTCTTATTCTTCTTCTTTTTTTCATCATCTTTTTCTTCTTTTTCTTCTTTTTCTTTTTTGTCATTTTCTTTTTCTTCTTCTTCTTCTTCTTCTTCTTCTTCCTCCTCCTCCTCTTCTTCTTTGTTTTCTTCTTCTTCATCTACTTCTTCTTCTTCAAGTTCTTCCTTCTTCTTCTTCTTCCTCTTCTTCTTCTTCTTAGACTTCTTCTTCTTCTTCTTCTTCTTCTTCTTCTTTGTCTTCTTCCTCTTCGTCTTCTTCTTTTTCATCTTTTTCTTCTTCTTCTTCTTTTTCTTCTTCTTCTTTTATTCTTCTTCTTCATCGCTTCTTCCACTTCCTCTTATTCCTTTTCATCTCCTTCTTCACGTTCTTCTTCTTATTCCTCTTGTTCTTCTTCTTCCTGTTCGTCTTCTTCTCTTTCTTCTTCATCATCATCTTCTTCTTCTTCTTCTTCAACTTCTTCTTCTTCTTCTTCTTCTTTGTCTTCTTCTTTTTCTTCTTCTTCCTCTTCTTTCTCTTCTTATTTTTCTTTTTTTCTCTTTCTTCTTCGTCTTCTCATTCGTCTTCTTCATTTTCTTCTTCATCTTCTTCTCCTTCTTGTTCTTATTCTTATTCTTATTCTTCAACTTCTTCTTTCTTTTCTTCTTCTTCTTCTTCTTATTCTTCTACTTGTTCTTCTTCTTTTTCTTCTTCTTCTTCTCCTTCTTGTTCTCTTCTTTGACTTCTACTTCACCTTCTTCTTCTTCTTCATCTTCTTCATCCCTTTTTTTTCTCCTTCTTTTGCTTTTGTTTCTTCTTCTTCTTCATCTTCTTCTTCTTCTTCTTCTTCTTCTTCTTCTTCTTCTCATTCTTCTTCTTCATCATTTTCCTTGTCAACTTTTTTTTCTTCTTCTTTTCCAAGTTCTTATTCTTCTTCATCTTCTTCTTCCACTTATTCCTCTTATTATTATTATTATTATTATTATTATTGTTATTATTGTTGTTCTTCTTCTTCTCCTCCTCCTTCTTCTTCTTCTTCTTCATTCTCATCTTCTTCTTGTTCGACTTTATATTCCTCTTCTTCTTCTTCTTCTTCTTCTACTTCTCCTTCTCCTTCTTGTTCTTTTTCTTGTTCTTCTTCTCGTTCTTCTTCTTCTCATTCTTCTTCTTCTCCTTCTTCTTCTACTTTTCTGTCTTCTCCTCCATCTTCTCCTTCTTCTCCGTCTTTTCTTTCTTCTCTGTCTTTTTATTCTACTTCTTCTTCTTCTTCTTCTTTTTCTTCTTCTTCTTCTTCCTCTTCTCCTTCTTCTTCTTCTTCTTCTTTTCCTTCTTCATTTTTTTGTTCCTCTTCTTCTTTTTCTTTGTCTTCTTCTTCTTCCCCCTCTGCCTAACTCTCTCCTTCTTCTTTTCCCCTTAATTGCCTTCTTCTTCTTCATCTTCTACTTTTCTTCTTCTTCTTCATCATCATCATCTTCTTCTTCTTCTTTTACTTCTACTTCTACTTCTCCTTCTCCTTCTTCTTCTTCGTCTTCCTCTTCTTCGCCTTCTTCTTCTTCCTCTCCATCTTCTTCTTCATCTTTGTGTTCTTCTTCTTCTTCTTCTTCTTCCTCATCCTCCTCTTCTTCTCCATCTTCTTCTTCTTGTTGTTCTTCATGTTCTTCTTCTTCTTCTTCTTCTTCTTCTTCTTGTACTTCAACCTCTTCATTTTCTTCTTCTTCTTCTTCTTTTTCTTCTCCTTCTTCGTCTTCTTCTTGTTGTTCTTCTCTTTGTACTTCTTCTTCTTTCTTTCTTCTTCGTCGTCTTCTTCTTCTTCTACGCCTTCTTATTCTTCTTCTTCTTCTCCTTCTTCTTGTTCTTCTTCTTCTTCTTCTTCTTCTTTTCTGACTTTGTCTTCTTCTTTTTCTTCTTTGTCTTTTTCTATCCATTTTGTCCTTTTTCTTTTCTCCATCATCATCTTCTTCTTTTTCTTCGTCTTATTCTTCTTCACAAACTTCTTCTTCGTCTTCTTCTTCATCACCATCTTCTTCTTCTCCTTCATCTTCTTCTCCGTATTCTTCTTCTACTTCTTCTCCCTCTTCTAATTCCTCTTCTTCTTTCTCTTCTTCTTCATCTTCTTCTTCTTCATTTTCTACATCTTTTTTGTCTTCTTCTTGTTTTTCTTTTTCTTCTTCATTTTATTTTTCTCCTTCTTTGTGTTCTTCTTATTCTTCTTCTTCCTCCTCTTCTACTTCCTCATCTTCGTCTTCCTCTCCTTCTTCTTCCTCTTCTTCATCTCCTTTTTCTTCATCTTCTTGCACTTATTCTTCTTGTTCTTCTATCTCCTATTCTTCTTCTTCAACACTTTCTTCTACTTCTTCTTCTTCTACACTTTCTTCTACTTCTTCTACTTCTTTTCCTCTTCCTCTTCTTCTTCTTCTTTTTCTTCATCTTCTTCTCCTTTTTGTTCTTCTTCTACTTTTTTCTTCTTCTTCTTAATATTCTTCTTCTTCTTGCTTTCCTCTAGGCCTTCTTCTTTTTCTTTTTCTTATTCTTCCTCTTCTTCTCCATCTTCTTCTTGTTGTTATTATTATTATTCTTGTTCTTCTAATACTTTTTCTTGTTCATCGTCTTCTTCTTCTTGATCTATATCTTCTTCTTATCCTCCTTCGTTTGGCTTTTCTTCTTTTTCTTCTTCTTCTTCTTCTTCTTCTTCTTCTTTTCTAATTCTTTTTGTTCTTCATTTCTAATTCTTCTTCATCTTCTTCTTCTTCTTCTTGTAATTGTTCTTCTTCTCTTTCTTCTTCTCCTTCTTCTTCTTCGTCTCTTCTTCTTCTACTTCTTCATTTACCTCTTCTTTGTCTTCTTCTTCTTCTTCTTCCTCTTCTCCTTCTTCATCTTCTACTTCTGCTTCCTCTTCTTCTTCTAGGTGTTCTTCAATTTCTTAATCTTCTTCTTCTTCTTCTTCTTCTTATTCTTCTTCTTTCTATTCTTCTTGTTCATCTTCATCTTCCTCTTCTTCTTTTTCATCATCATCAACTTCTTCTTCTTCTTCTTCATCATCTATTTCTTCTTCTTCTTCTTCTTCTTCTTCTTCGCATTCTTCTTCTTATTTTTCTTCTTCCCCTTCTTCTTCTTCTTATTTGTCTTATTCTTCTTCAACTTTTGTATTCTCCTCCATCATCTTTTCTTCTTCTTCTTCTTCTTTTTGTTTGTCTTCTTCTTCTTCTTCTTCATCTTCTTCTTCTTCTTCTTCTTCTTCTTCTTCTTGGTCTTGTTCTTTTTCTTCTTCATTGTCTTCTTTTTCTTGTTCTTGTTGTTCTTCTTCTTCTTCATGTTTCTTCTTCAACATCATCATCATCATCTTCTTCTTCTTTTCCTTCTCCTCCTCTTCCTTCTCCTCCTTCTTCTTGGTCTTCATCTTCTTCTTCTTTTACTTCTTCGACTTCTTCGACTTCTTCTTGTTGTTGTTCTTCAACTTCCTATTGTTGTTGTTCTTCAACTTCTTTTTCTTCTTCTTTGACTTCTTCCTCCTCTTAATCATCATCTTCTTCTTATTCTTCTTTTTCTTCTTTTTCTTCTCCATCTTCTTCTCCATCTTCTTCTTCTTCTTTGTCTTTCTCACCTTCTTATGCATATTCCTCCACTTCTTCTATTGCTTCCTATTCTTCTTCTTTTTCTTCTCCTTCTTTTTCTTTGCCTTCTTCTTCTTCTTCTTCAACTTCTTCGTCATCTTCCTCTTCTTCTTCCTTTACTTTTTCATTTCCTACTTCTTCTTCTTCTTCTTCTTCTAATTCTTCTTTGTCTTCTTCTTTTCAACTTTGTCCTTTTTTCTTTTTGTTGTTGTTGTTGTTCTTCTTCTTCTTCTAGTCCTCCTTCTTTTTCTTTCTCTTCTTCTTTTTCTTCCTCTTTTTGTTCTACATCTTCTTCTTTTTTTGCCATCTTTTTCTTCTATTTCTTCTTCTTCTTCTTCTTCTTTCTTCTCCTTCTTCTTTTTCATCATTTTCATCATCTTCTTCTTCTTCTTCTTTGACTTCTTCTTCTTCTTCTTCTTCTTCTTCTTCTTCTTCTTCTTCATCTTCTTCTCCTTCTTCTCATTCTTTCTTCTTCTTCTTTTTCTTCTTTTTTGTCTTCTTCT
>JAIUJO010001028.1:57500-60000 GCA_023846275.1 Vanilla planifolia
CTTCTACATCTTTTTCTTCTTCGAGTTCTTCATCATCATCTTCTTCTTCTCCTCCTCCTCCTTCTTCTTCTTCTTCTTTTACTACTACTACTACTACTTCTTCCTCTTCTTGTTGTTGTTCTTCCTCTTCTTCCTCATCATCTTCTTCTTCTTCATTTTCTTGCTCGTCTTCTTCTTCCTCTTCCTTTTCTTCACCATGTTCTTCTATGTCTTCGAAATCTTCTTGTTCCACTTGTTCTTCTTCTTCTACTTCTTCCTCTTCATCTAGTTCTTCTTCTTCTTCTTCTTATTTTTCTTCTTCTTCTTCTTCTGCTTTAATCACTTTTTCTTCTTTTTCTTCTTCTTTTTCTTTAACTTCTTCTTCTTCTTCGTCATCTTCTTCTTCTTTTTCAACATGTTCTTTGTCTTCTTCTTATTCTTCTTCTTCTTCCACTTCTTCTTGTTCTTCATCTTGTTCCTTCTTCTTCTTCACCTTCATCTTCTTCTTCTTCTTCTTCTCCTTCTTCTTCCTCTTCTTCCTCTTCTTCTTCTTCTTCTTCTTCTTCTTCTTCTTTTGTTTTTCTTCTTCTTCTTTGTCTTCTTCTTCTTGCTCTTCATCTTCTTCATTGTGTTCTTCTTATTCTATAACATCTTCTTCTTCTTCTCCTTCTTCTCCTAATTCTTATTCTTGTTCTATTTCGTTTTCTTCTTCTTCTTCTTTTTCTCCTGCTTTTGCTTCTTCTTCTTCTGTTTCTTCTGCTTCTGCTTCTTCTTCTTCTTCTCCTGCTTTTTCTTCTACTTCTTCTTCTTCTTCTTCTTCTGCTTCTTCTTTTGCTTCATCATCTTCTTCTTCTTTTGCTTCAACTTCTTCTGCATTATCTTCTTCTTCTTCTTCTTCTTCTTCTTCTTCTTCTTCTTCTTCTTCTTCTTCTGCTTCTTCTTCTTCTATTTCTTCTTCTTCTTCTTCTTCTTCTTCTTCTTCTTTTTCCTCTTCTTCTTCTTCTTCTTCTTCCTCTTCCTCTTCTTCTTCTTCTTCCTCTTCTTCTTCTTCTTCTTCTTCTTCTTCTTCCTCTTCTTCTTCTTCTTCCTCTTCTTATTCTTCTTCTTCTTATTCTTCTTCTTCTTCTTCTTATTCTAATTCTTCTTCTTCTTCTTCTTCGTCTTCCTCTTCTTCTTCTTCTTCCTCTTCTTCCTCTTCTTCTTCTTCTTCTTCTTCTTCTTCTTCCTCTTCTTCCTCTTCTTCTTCTTCTTCTTCTTCTTCTTCTTCTTCCTCATCTTCTTCTTCTTCGTGTGCATCTTCTTCTTCTTTGCCTTCTTCTTCTTAATAATCATCATCATCTTCTTCCTCTTCTTTTTTTCTTCTTCTTCTTTTCTCAGTCTTCTTCTTCTTCTTCTTCTTCTTCTTCTTCTTCTTCTTCTTCTTCTTCTTCTTCGTATTCTTCTTCTCCTCCTTTTACTTCTAAATTATATCTTCTTCTTCTTCTCCTTCTTCTCCTTCTTCTTCTTCTTCTTCTTCTTCTTCTTCTTCTTCTTTTGCTTCTACTTGTCTTCTTTTTCTTCTTCTTCTTCTTGTTCGTCTCCATCTTCTTCTTCTTCTCCTTGTACATCTTCCTCGCTTTCTTCCTCCTCTTCTTCTTCCTCTTCTTCTTCTCCCTCTTTTTCTTCTTCCACTTCTTCCTCTTCTTCTTCAATGTCATCGTTTTCTTATTCTTCTTCTTCTTCTTATTTTTCATCTTCTTCTTCTTCATCATCATCTTCTTCTTCTCCTTCTTCTTTCTCGTCTTGCAAATCTCCTTCTTTTGCTTCTCCTTCTACTTTTTCTTATTCTTTTTCTCCATCTTCTTCTAGTTCTTCTTGTTCAACCTCCTCTTCTTTCTCTCCTTCTTTTTCTTCTTCTTCTACAGCTTGTTTTCATCTTCTTCTTCTTCATCTTCTTCTTCTTCGACTTCTTCATCATCATCTTCTTCTTCTCCTTCTTCTTCTTCTTCTTCTTCTTCTTCTACGACTACTTCTTCCTCTTCTTGTTGTTGTTCTTCCTCTTCTTGTTGTTGTTCTTCCTCTTCTTCCTCATCATCTTCTTCTACTTCCTTTTCTTGCTCCTCTTCTTTTTCTTCCTCTTCATCCTCTTCCTTTTCTTCACCATGTTCTTCTTTGTCTTCGAAATCTTCTTGTTCAACTTATTCTTCTTCTTCTTCTTCCTCTCCTTCTTTGTCTTCTTCTTCTTCTTCTTCTTCTTCTTCTTCTTCTTTGTCTTCTTCTTCTTCTTCTTCTTTTTCTTCTTCTTCTTCTTCTTTTTCTTCTTCCTTTTCTGCTTCAATCACTTTTTCTTATTTTTCTTCTTCTTCTTTAACGTCTTCTTCGACTTCATCTTCTTCTTCTTCGTCTTCTTCTTCTTTTTCATCATCTTCTTCGTCTTCTTCTTTTTGTTCTTCTTCTTCGTCCACTTCTTCTTTATCTTCATCTTCTTTTTTCTTCTTCTTCTCCTTCTTCTTTTTCTTCTTCTTCTTCTTCTTTTGTTTTT
>JAIUJO010001028.1:62500-67500 GCA_023846275.1 Vanilla planifolia
CTTCTCCTTCTTCTTCTTCTTTTTCTTTATCTTCTTCTTCTTCTTTTCTTCTTCTTCTTCTTTTTGTTCTTCTTCTTCTTCGTCTTCTTCTTCTTATTATTCTTTGTCTTCTTGTAATTCTTCTACTTCTTCTTCATCTTTTTCTTCTTTTTCATCTTCTTCTTCTACTTCTTCTTCCCCTTCTTCTTCTTCGTCTTCTTGTTCTACCTCTTCATTTTCTTCTTCTTGTTCTTTTTGTTCTTCTTCTTCTACCTCTTTTTCTTCTTCTTCCTCTTCTTCTTTTTGTTCTTCTTCCTCTCGTTCTTATTCTTCTTCTTCTTCTTCTTGTTCTTCTTATTCTTCTTCATTTTGTTTTTCTTCTTCTTTTTCTTCTTCTTCTTTTTCATCTTCTTCTTCTTCTTCTTCTTCTTCTTTTGCTTTGTCTTCTTCTTCTTCTTCTTCTTCATCATCATCTTCTTCTTCTTCTTCTTCTTCTTTTTCTTCTTCTTTGTCTATGTCTTCTTGTTCTTTTTGTTCATATTTTTCTTATTCTTCTTGTTCTTCTTCTTTGTATTCTTGTTCTTCATCTTCTCCTGCTCCTTCTCCATCTTCTTCTTCCACTTGCTCTTCCTTTCCTTCTTCTTCTTCTTCATAATCATTTTCTTCTTCTCATTCTTCTTCTTCTTTCGTCTTCTTCTCTTTGTTCTTTTCTTCATTTTTGTCTTCATCTTCTTCTTCTTCTTTTTCTTCCTCTTGTTCTTGTACCTCTTCTTCTCCTTCTTCTTATTCTTCTTCTTCTTCTTATTCTTCTTTTTTTTCTTCTACTTCTACTTCATCTTATTCTTCTTTTTCTTACTCTTCTTCTTTGTTTTCTTCTTCTTATTATTCTTCTTCCGCAACTTCTTCTTCTTCTCCTATTACTTCTAAATCGTCATCATCTTCTTCATCTTCTTCTAATCCTCGTACTTCATCTTGCCCTTCTTCTTCTTCTTCTTCTTCTTGTTCTTCTTTTCCTATAATTCTTCTTAATCTTCATCATCTTCTTCTTCTTGTTGTAATTCTTCTTCTTCTCTTACTTCTTCTCCTTCTTCTGCTTCATCTTTTTCTTTATCTTCTTCTTCTTCTTCTTCTTCTTCTCCTTCTTCTTCTTCTTCTTCCTCTTCTTCTTCTTTTTCTTCTTCTTCTTCTTCTATTTCTTCTTCTTCTTCTCCTTCATTAACTTCATCTTCCTCTTCTTCATCTTAATCCTTCACTTCTTAAACTTCTTCTTCTTTTTCTTGTTCATCTACTTCTTCAACTTCTTCTTCTTCTTCTTCCACTTCTTCCTCTTGTTCTTCTTCATCTCCATCTTCTTTTTCTTCAACGTCTTCTTCTTCTTCTCCCACCTCTTCTTCTTCTTTTTCTTCTTCTTCTTCTTCTACATCTTCTTCTTCTTTTTCTTCTTCTTCTCCTTCTTCTACTTCTTCTTCTTCTTCATCTTCTTCATCATCATAATCATCTTCTTCTTCTTCTTCTTCTTCTTCAACTTCTTCTTCTTCATCTTCTCTTTCTTCTTCTTCTTCTCTTTCTTCTTCTTCTTCTCTTTATTCTTCTTCTCCTTCTTATTTTTCTTCTTCTTCTTCTTCTTTTTCTTCTTCTTCTCCTCCTCCTTCTTCTTCTTCTTCTTTTGCTTCTTATTCTTCTTCTTGTCCTTCTTCTTCTTCTTCTACTTCTTCTTCTTCGCCGCCTACTTCTTCTTCTTCTGCTTCTTCTTCTTCTTCTTCTTCTTCTTCGTTTTCTTCTTCTTTTTCTTCTCCTTCTTGTTCTTCATCATCATCATTTTCTTCTTCTTCCACTTCTTCTTCTTATTTTCTTCTACTTCTTCTCCTCCTCTTATTTTTTCTTCTTTTCCTTTTCCTACTTTACCTTCTTCTTCTTCTTCTTCCTCTTCTTCTTCTTCTTCTTCTTCTTCTTCTTCTTCTTCTACTTCTTCACCTTCTTCTTCTTTTTCTTCTTCTTCTTCATCTTTTCTTCTTCTTTTTTCCTTTCTTCTACTTGTTCATCATGTTCTTCTTCTTCTTCTTTTTCTTCTTCCACTTCTTCTTCATCTTCTTCTCATTCTTGTTTTCTTCTTCATTTTTTTCTTCTTTGTCTTCTTCTTCTTATTCTTCTGCCCCTTCTTTTTCTTTGTCTTCTCCTTCTTCTTCTTCTTCTTTTTCTTCATCCACGTTTTCTTCTTCTTCTTCTTCCTCTTCATCTTCTTCATCGTCTTCTTCTTCTTCTTCCTCAACATCTTCATCTTCTTCCTTTTTTCTTTACCTTTTATTCTTCTTTTTTTCTCCTTTTTCTCTCCTTCGTTTTTTTAATTCACATCCTTCTCTTTCTTCTCCTTCTTCTCCTTCTTATTCATTTTCATCTTCTTCTTCTTCTTCTTCTTCTTCCTCTTTTTTTCCTTCTACTTCTTCTTTTACTTTTTCCATCATCTTCTTCTTCTTCTTCCTCGATTTCATCTTCTTCTTTCTATTCTTCTTCTTCCTCTTCTCTTTCATCATCATCATCATTATCTTCTTCTTCTTCTTCTCCACCTTCTTCTTCTACTTCATCATCATCATCTTCTTCTTTTTATTCCCTATCTCCTTCTTCTTCTTGTTCATCATCATCTTCTTAGTCTTCTTCTTCTTCTTCTTCTACTTCTTCTTCCTCTTCTTCTTCTTCTTGTTCTTCTTCTTTTTCGTCTTCATCTTCTTCATCATCTTCGTCTTCTTCAAATTCTTCTTCTTCATCATCTTCTTCTTGCTTATCTTCTTCCTCTTCTTATTCTTTTTCTTGTTTTTCTTCCTCCTCTTCTTCTCCTCTTTCTTCTTCTTCTTATTCTGGTCCTTCTTCCACTTTTTATTTTTCTTCTTCTTCGTCGCCTTCTTCTTTATCAACTTCATCGTTTTCTTCTTCATTTTTATCGTCTTGTTCTTCTTCAACTTCTTCTTCTTTGCTTTCTTCTTTTACTTCTACATCTTCTTCTTCTTCTTCTTCATCATCATCATCTTCTTCTTCTTCTTCTTCTTCTTCTTTTACTTCTTCTTCTTCTTCTTCTTCTTCTTCTTCTTCTTCATCTTCTTCTTCTTCTTCTCCTCCTTCATCTCTTTCCTCTTCTTCTTCTTCTTCACCTTCTTCTTTTTTTGTTCTTCTTCTTTTTCTTCTTCTCTTCTTCTTTGCCTTCCTCTTCTTCACGTTCTCCTTCTTCTTCTTCTTCTACTTCTTCTTCTCCTTCTTCTTCTTCTTTGTGTTCTTCTTCTTCTTTTTTGTGTTCTTCTTCTTCTTCTACTTCTTCCTCTTCTTCTACTTCCTCTTCATCTTCAGCCTCGTCATAGTCTTCTTCTTCTCCATCTTCAACTCCTCCTTTTTCTTCCTCTTCTTCTTCTTCTTCTTGTTCTTCTTCCTGTACTTCTTCATCTTACTTCTTGTCCTCCTTGGCCTTCTTCTTCTTCTTCTTCTTTGTCTTCTTCTTCTTCTTCTTCTTCTTCTTCTTCTTCTTCTTCTTCTGCTTATTCTTCTTCTTCTTCCTCTTCTTTTTTTTCTTGTTCTTCTTCTCCTTTTTCTTCTTCTTCATCTTGTTTTTCTTCTTCTACTACTTCTTGTCCATCTTCTTCTTCTTTTTCTTATTATCATTCTTCTTCTTCTTCCCCTACTGCTTCTCCTTCTTCGGCTTCTTCTTCTTGTTGTTCTTCTTATTCTTCTTCTTCTTCTACTTTGCCCCTTTCTTCTTTTTCTTCTTCAACTTTGTCTTCTACATCATCTTCTTCTTCTTCTTCTTCTTCTTCGTCTTCTTCTTCTATCTTATTTTTCTTCTTCTTCATCTTTTCTTTTTGTTCTTTTTCTTCTTCTTCTTTCCTTCTTTTTTGTCTTATTCTCTATCTTCTTCTTCTTCTTCATCATCATCTTCTTCTTTTTCTTCTTCTTCTTCTTCCTCTTCTTCTTCACCTTGTTCTTCTTTTTCTTTTCTTCATCTTCTTCACCTCCTTCTTCTTCTTCTTTTTGTTATTCACCTCCTTCTTCTTCTTATATATCTTCGCCTTCTTCTTCATAAACTTCATCTTCTTCTTCCTCTTCTTCATCTTCTTCTTCTTCTTTTAACTCTTCTTCTTCTTTTTGTTCTTCTTCCTCTTCTTCTTCTTCTTCTTAGTCTTCTTTTCTTCTTCTTCTTCTTCTTCTTTTTCTTCTTCTTCTAGCTTTTCTTCTTCTCCAGCTTCAAAATCTTCTTCTTCTTCCCCTACTTTGTCTTCTTCTACATTGTCTTCTTCTCCTTCTACTTTTTCTTCTAGATCTTCTCCCTCTTATTCTTTTTCTTCTTCTTCTTCATCTCCATCTTATTCTTCATCTACTTCTCCTCTTTTATTTTCTTCTTCTTCTTCTACTACTATAAGATCTTTGTCTTCTTCTTCTTCTTCTTCTTCTTCTTTTGCTTATTTTTTCTTCTTCTTTTTCTTCTTCTTTTTCTTCTTCTTCTTCTTCTTCATCTTCTTCTTCTTCTTCTTCTTCATCTTCTTCTCCTACTTTTTCTTCTTCTTCTTCTTCTTCTTGCTCTCCTTCTTCTTCCTCTTCCTCTTCCTCTTCTTCTTCTTCATCATCATCTTCTTCTTCTTATTTTTCTTCTTCCTATTCTTTTTCTTCTACTAGTTCATGTTATCCTTCTTCTCTATCCTCTTCGTCTACTGCTTCTTCATCTCCTTCTACTTCTTCTTCTTCTTCTTCTTCTTCTTCTTCTTCATCTTCCTCTTCTTCTTCATCATCATCTTTTTCTTCTTCTTGTTCTTCTTCTTCTTCTTCTTCTCGTTCTCCTTCTTCTTTTTTTTCTTCTTCAACTTTTTCTTCCTCTTCATCTTCTTCCTCTTTGTCTTCATCTTCTTTTTTTAATGCCTTCTTCTTCCTCTTCCTTTTAATCTTTTTCTTCTTTTTCTTCATCATATTCTTCTTCTTTTTCTTTCTCATCATCATCTTCTTCTTCTTCGTCTCAATTTTCTTTTTCTTCTTCTTCTTCTTCTTCT
>JAIUJO010001028.1:77500-80000 GCA_023846275.1 Vanilla planifolia
TCTTCTTCTTCTTCTACTTCTTCTTCTTCTTCTCCATCTTCTCCTTCTTCTACAACTTCTCCTTCTTTTTCTTCTTCTTCAACTTCTTCTTCATCTTCTTTTTCTTCTTCTTTGCCTTATTTTTCTTCTTTTTCTTTCTCTTCTTCTACTTCTTCACCTTTTTCTTCTTCTTCTTCTTCTTCTTCTCCTCCTTCTACTTCTTCTTCTTCTTCTTCTTCTTCTTCTTCTTCTACGTTTTCTTCTTCTCCTTCTTCTTCTTATTCTTCTTCTTATTCTTTTCTTCTTGTTCTTCTTCTTCTTCTTCTTCTTCTTCTTTCTATTCTTCTTCTTCTTTTTATTCTTCTTCTTCTCCATCTTTTCTTCTTCTTCTTCTCTTTGTCTTTTTCTTCATCTTCTTCTTCTTCTTCTTCT
Organism: Vanilla planifolia; assembly: GCA_023846275.1. Taxonomy (NCBI): domain Eukaryota; kingdom Viridiplantae; phylum Streptophyta; class Magnoliopsida; order Asparagales; family Orchidaceae; genus Vanilla; species Vanilla planifolia. Next base: position 77,912 of record JAIUJO010001028.1, read on the forward strand.
ACTTCTACTTCTTCCTCTCCTTTTTCTTCTTCTTCTACTTCTCCTACTTCTTCTTCATCATCAACATCTTGTTCATCTTCTCCTTCTTCATCTTCATCGTCTTCTTCATCTTCTCATTTTTCTTCTTCTTCTTCTTCTTCTTCCTCTTCTTCTTCCCTCTTCTTCTTCTTGTTCTTCTTCACCTTTTTCTTCATCTTCTACTTCTTCTTCTTCTTTTCCATTTTCTTCAGCATCATTTATTCTTCTACCTCTTCTCTTCATATGTTTCTTCTTTTTCTTCTACTTCTTCTTTTGTCTTCTTCTTCTTCTCTTTCTTCTTCTTCATCTTCATCCTCTACTTCTCCTTTTTCTTCTTCTTCCTCTTCTTCTTCTTCTTCTTCTTCTTCTTCTTCTTCTACTACTTCTTCTTCATCTTCTTCTTCTTTTTCTTTTTCTTCTCTTCTTCTTCTTCTTCCTCCTGTTCATCTTTTTCTTCTTCTTCTTCTCCCTCTTCTTTATCTTCTTATCCTTCTGCTTCTTCTTCTTCTTCTTCTTCTTTTTTCGCTTCTTCTTCTTCTCTACTTCTTCTTCTTCTTCTTCTTCTTTATATTCTACTTTTCATTCTTCTTCTTCTTCTTTTATTTCTTCTCCTTCTTTTACTTCTCTTTCTAATTCTTCTTCTTCTTCTACTTCTGTTTCTACTTTCTTTTTTGCTTCTTTATCTGCTTCTTCTTCTTCTTCTTTGTCTTCATATTCTTCTTCTTCTTCTTCTTATTCTTATTCATCTTTTTCTTCTTCATCTTCTTCTATTTCTTCTTCTTCTTCTTCTACAACTTTTCCCTCTTCTTCTTCTTCTTGTCCTTGTCCTCCTCCTTCTTCTTCTTTTTCTTCTTCTCTTTCTTTTTCCTCTTGATCTTATTCTACATCTTCTTCTTCTTCTTTTTCTTCATCAACTTCACCATCTTAATCATGTTCTTCCTCTTCTTCTTTGTCATCTTCTTCTTCTTCTTTATTTTATTCTTCTAATTCTTTCTTCTTCTACTTCTTTTTCTTCTTCTTCTTCTTCTTCTTCTTCTTCTTCTTCTAATTTATCTTCTTCTTTTTCTTCTTCATCTTCTTCTTCCTCTTCTTTTTGTTCCTGTTCTTCATCTTCTTCATCTCCTCTTTCTTCAAGCTCCTCTTCTTCTCTTTTTTCTTCTTCATCTTTATCTTCTTCTTCTTCATCATCTTTTTCTTCTTCGTCTTCATCATCTTCTTTTTTTTTCTACTTCTTGTTTTCCTCTTCTTCTTCTTCTTCTTCTTCTTCTTTTACTTCTTCTTCTTCTGCTACATCTTCCTCTTCTTCTACTTCTTTTCTTTTTTTTATCATCATCTTCTTCTTCTTCGCCTTCTTCTTCTTTATCTCGAAACTCATCATCTTCTTCTTCAACTTCTTCATCTTCTTCTTCGTCTTCTTCTTCTTCTTCTTCTTCTTCTTCTTCTTATTCTTCCTCTTCCACTTCTTCTTCTTCTTCATCTTCTTCTTCTTTTTCTTCTTCTTTGTCTTCTTCTACTTCTTCTTCTTCTTTTTCTTCTTCTTCTTCCTCTTCTTAATTCTCTTCTACTTCTTCTACTTCTTCTTCTTTCTCCTCTTCCTCTTTCACTTCTTTTTATTCTTCTTATACTTTCTCTTCTTTTTTGTCTTATTTTTTGTCTTCTATTTCTTTTTTTCTCCTTCTTCTTCTTTATCTTTTTTTTCCTCTTCTTCATCTTCTTCTCCTTCTTTGACTTCTACTGCTTCTTCTTCTTCTTCTTCTACTTTTTCATCATCATCATCTTCTTCTACTTATCTTTATTCTTCTTCTTGCACTTCTTCTTCTTCTTCGTCGTCCTCTTCCTCTTATTCTTCTTATTCTTCTTCTTTCTTTTGTTGATCTACTTCACCAATTTCTTCTTCTTCGACTTCTTCATTTTCTTCTTCTTCTTCTTCTTCTTCTTCTTTACTTTCTTCTTCATCTTCTTCCTCTTCTTCAGGTTATTCTTCTTTTTCTTCTTCTTCTTCTTCTTCTTCTTCTTCCTCCTCTTAATCTTCATCTTCTTCTTTTTCATCTTCTTTTATTTCTTCTTCTTC
>JAIUJO010001028.1:85000-87500 GCA_023846275.1 Vanilla planifolia
TCTTAGCTTTCTTCTTCTTCTTCTTCGTCATCTTTTTCTTCTTCGTCTTCATCACCTTCTTCTTTTTTTGTACTTCTTGTTTTCTTCTTCTTCTTTTTTTACTACTTCTTCTTCTTCTACTACTACTTCTTACTCTTCTTCTACTTCTTTTCTTTTTTTTATCATCTTCTTCTTCCTCGTCTTCTTCTTCTTTATCTCGAAACTCATTATCTTCTTCTTCTTCTTCTTCTTCTTCTTCATCATCTTCTTCTTCTTCTTCTTCTTCTTCTTCTTCTTCTTCTTCTCCTTCTTCTTCTTCTTCTTCTTCTTCTTCTTCTTCTTTTAGTTCTTCTTCCACTTTTTCTACCTCCTCTTCTTTGCATTTTTGTTCGTCATTTTTGTCTTTTTCTTTTTTGTCTTCTTCTTCTTCTTCGTCTGCTTCCTCATCTTATTCTTCATCTTCTTAATCATCTTGTTGATCTTTTTCTTCTTTGTCTTCTTTTTCGTCTTTTTCTTCCTCTTCTTCTTCTACTTTTTCTTCTTCTTCTTTTTGTCCTTGTTCTTATTCATCTCCTTCTTCTTCTTCTCCTTCATCTTCTTCAACTTCTACTTTTCTTCCTGTTCTTCTTTTTCTTCACCTTCTTCTTCTTCTTTTTTCTTCTTCTTCTTCTTTTGCTTCTTTTTCTTCTACTATTTCTTCTCAGTCTTGTTCTTCTTCTTATTCTTATTCTCCTTCTTCATCTACTTCTTGTCTTTCTTCTTCTTCTTGTACTACTACAACTTCTTCTTCTTCTTGTACTACTACAACTTCTTCTTCTTTTTCCATTTCTTCTTTTTGTTCCTCTTCTTCATCTTCTTCTTCTTCTTCATCATCTTCTTCTTTTTCTTTACCTTCTTCTTCTTCTTCTTCGTCATGATCTTCTTCTACTTATTCTTCTTCCTCTCCTTCTCCTTGTTTTTCTTCTACTTCTTTTTTGTTTTCTTCTTCATTTTTTTCTTCTTCTTCTTCTACTACTTCTTATTTTGCTTCTTCTTCTTTCTTTTCTTCTTGTTCTTTTTCTTCTCCTTCTTCACCATATTCTTCTTGTTCTTTTTCTTCTACCTTGTTCTTCTTCTTCTTCAACTACTTCTTCTTCTTTTTCTTTTTTTTATTATTCTTCCTCTTCTTCTTTGTCTTCTTCTTCTTGTTCTTCTTCTTCTTCTTCTTCTTCTTCTTCTTCTTTGTCTCTTTCTTCTTCTTCTTTCTCTTCTTCTTCTTCCTCTTCATCATCATCATCATCATCATCATCTTCTTCTTTTTCTTCTACTTCTACTTATTCTTCTTCATCTTCTTCTTCTTCTTCTTCTTCTTCTTCTTCTTCTTCTTCTTCGTCTTCTTCTTCGTCTTCTTCTTCATCTTCATCTTCTTCTTCGTCTTCTTCTTCATCTTCTTCTTCTTCTTCTTCTTTTTCCTCTTCTTCTATGTCATCTTGTTCTTCTTCTTTTTTCTCCCATTCTTCATCATCTTCTTCTTCTTTTACTTCTTCTTCTGTTTCTTTTTCTTCTACATCTTCTTCTTCTTCTTCTTCTTCTTCTTCTTCTTCTTCCTCTTCTTCTTCTTCTTGTTCTTCTTCTTCTTCTTCTTCTTCTTCTTCTTCTTCTTCTTCTTCTCTTTTTTTCTACTTCTTCTATTTCTTCTTCTTCACCTTCTTCTTCATATTCTCCTTCTTCATCTTCTTCTTCATCTTTTTCTTCTTCTTCTTCTCCTCCTTCTTCTCAGTTTTCTTCTTTTTCTACGTCTTCTTCTCATTCTTCTTCTTCTTCTTCTTCTTGTTAGTCTTCTTTTTCATCTTCTTTTTCTTCTTCTTCTATGACGTTGTCTTCTTCTTCTTCTTCTTTGTCTTCTTGCTCTCATTCTCCTTCTTCTTCTTCTATTACTACTTCTACTACATTTTCTACTTCTTCTTATTCTTCTTTTTCTCCTTCTTCTTCTTCTTCTTCTTCTTCTTCTTCCTCTTTTTCTTTTCTTACTTCTCCTTCTTGTTGTTGTTCTTCTTCTACCCCTTCTTCTCCTACTTCGCCTTTTTCTTCTTCTTTTCTTCTTCTTCTCCATCATCTTCTTCGTCTTCCTCTTCTTCTTCTTCCACTTCTTCATCAACCTCTTCTTCTTCTTCTTCAACTTCTTCTTCTTTTCTTCTTCATTCCCTTCTTTTTTGCCTTATTCTTCACCTTCATCCTCTTCATCTTCTTCATCATCGTCTTATTCTTCTTCTTTTTACTCTTCTTTTTCTTCTTCATCATCATCATCTTCTTATTCTTCTTCTTTTTCATCTTCTTGTACTTCTTCTTCTTCTTCTTCAACTTCTTTTTCTTCTTCTTTTTCGACATCTTTTGTCTTCTTCTTCATTTACTACTTCTTGTTCTTGTTCTTCGCCTTTTTAGTCATCTTCCTCCTCCTCTTCTTCTTCTTTTTCTTCTTCTTCTCCTTCTTTTTCTTTTTCTTCTTCTTCTTCTTCTTCTTCTTCTTCTTCTACTTCTTTAT
>JAIUJO010001028.1:92500-95001 GCA_023846275.1 Vanilla planifolia
TTGCATTCTTCTCCTTCTTCCTCTTCTTCTTATTTTTCTTCTTCTTCTTGTTCTTCTTCTTCTTCTTCTTCTTCTTTTTCTTCCTCTTCTCCTACCTCCATTTCTTTGAATTTTTGTTCATCATCTTCGTCTTCTTCTTCTTCTTCTTCTACTTCTTCTTCGACTTGTTCCTCTTCTTCTTCCTCTCCTTCTTCTACATCTTCTTCTTCTTCTTCTTTTTGTACTTGTTCTTATTATTCTTCTTCTTCCACTTCTACTTCTTCTTCTTCTTCTTCACCTTCTTCTTTTTCATCATCTTCTTCTCCTTCATCTTGCTCTTCTTCTTCTTCTTCTTCTTCTTGTACTTCTTGTTTTTCTTTTTCTTCTTCTTCTTCTTCTATTTCTTATTCTTCTTCTTCTTCTTCTTTCTCCCCATCTTCATCTTCTTCCTCTTCTTCTACTTCTTCTGCTTCTCCTTCTTTTCCTTCTTTTACTTCTTCTTCTTCTTCTTCATCTTCTTCTTCTTCTTCTTCTGCTTCTGCTTCTTCTTCTTCTACTTCTTGTTCTCCTTTTTCTTCTTCTTCTTCTTATTCTTATTCTCTTTCTTCTTCCTCTTCTTATTCTTCTTCTTCTTCTTCTTCTTCTTCTTTTACTTCTTTTTCTTCTATTTCTTCGTCATCTTCCAATTCTTTTTTTCTTCTTCTTCTTAGTGTTCTTCTTCTCCTACCATGTCCTCTTCTTTTTCTTCCTCTTCATTGTGTTCTTCTTCTTCTACTATATCCTCTTCTTTTCTTCCTCTTTTTTTTTTCTTCTTCTTCTTCTTCTTCCACCATTTCTTCTTCTTCTTCTTCTTCTTCTTCTTCTTCTTCGACATATTCTTCTTCATCTTCTTTTTCTTCTTCTTCCTCTCCTTCTCCTTATTCTTCTACTACTTCTTTTCTTCTTCTTTTTTTGCTTCTTCTTCTTTTTCTTCTTGTTCTTTTTCTTCTCCTTCTCCTTTTTCTTCTTCTTCTTCTTCCACCTTGTTCTTGTTCTTCTTCATCTTCTTCCTTTTTTTAATTTTTCTTCATCTTCTTATTCTTACTTATCTTCCTCTTCTTCTTCTTCTTCTTCTTCTTCTTCTTCTTCTTATTCTCTACCTTCTTCTTCTTCAACTTCTTCTCTTCTTCTTCTTCAAGTTATCGTTCATTTTCTTCCCTTCTTCTTTTGCTTCCTCTTATTCTTTCTCTTCTTCTTCTTCTTCATCATCATCTTCTTATTCTTCTTCTCCTTCTTATTTTTCCTCTTCTTTTTTTTCTTCTTCTTCTTCTACTTCTACTTCTTCGTCTCCTTCTTCTTCTTCTTCTTCTTCCTCTTCTTCTTCAACTTCTTTTTCTTCTTTTTCTTCTTCTTCATCTTCTTCTAATTCAACTACTCCTTCTTCTTCTTCTTCTTTGCAATTTTCTACTTTTTCTTCGTCTTCTTCTTCTTCTTCTTCTTCTTCATCTTCTTGTCTTCGTCTTCTTCTTCTTTCACTTTTTCTTCTTCAACTTCTTCTTCTTCTTCTACTTCTACATCTTCTCCCTCTTCCACTTTTTCTTCTTCTTCTTCTGCTTCTCTTTCTTCTCATAAATCTTCAGCTTCTTCTTCTTCATTTCTTTCTTTTCCTTCTTCCTCTTATTCTTGTCCTTCCTCTTCCTTTTCTTCTTTTTCTGCTTCTTCTTCTTCATCTTTAACTTCCTCTCCTTCTTGTTCTTCCACTTTTTCTTCTTCTTTTCCTCTTCTTCTTCTTCTTTTCTATCATTATCTTCTTCTTCTTTTTCTTCTAGTTCTTGTTGTTGTCGATCTTCTTCTTCTTCTCCTTCTTTTTCTTCTTCTTCTTTTTCTTGTTTGTCTTTTTTTTCGTCATCTTCTTCTTCTTCTTCACCTTCTTCTTCTCCTTCTTCTTCTTCTTCTTCATCGTCCTCTTCTTCCTCTTCTTCTCCTTCTTCTTCTACTTCATCTTCTTCTTCTTCTTCTTCTTCTTTTTATTCTTCTTCTTCTTCTTTTTATTCTTCTTCTTCTTCTTCTTCTTCTTCTTCTTCTTTCTTTTATTCTTCATCATCTTCTTCTTCTTCTTCTTCTTCTTCTTCTTCTTCCTCTTCGTGTTCCTCAGCTTCTTTGCCTTTTGTCCTTTGTTTTAATCTTCTTCTTCTTCTCCAAGTTCATCCTTTTCTACTTCGTCTTGTTCTTCTTTTCTTCTTTTTCTTCTTCTTCATCTTCTTCTTCTTCTTCTTCTTCTTCTTCTTCTACTTCTTCTTCTCCTCCTCCTCTTCCTTCTTCTTCGTTTTATTCTTGTTCTTTTTCTTTTTCTTCTCCTTCTTCTCCTTGTTCTTCTTATTCTTCATCATCAACTTCCTCATCTTCTTGATCTTCTTTGTCTTCTTCTTCTTATTCTTCTTATTCTTTGACTTCTTGTTGTTCTTGTTCTTCTTCTTCCTCATTGTCTCATCTTTTTTTTCATCATAACCATCTTCTTCTTCTTCTTCTTCTTCTTCTTCCTC